>SKCR01035759.1:0-49997 GCA_019454045.1 Zanthoxylum bungeanum | reverse complement strand
TTTAGAGGGTTCGAGACCCTTCCATAGCGTTTGCGGAAACTTTTCCGTAAGTTTTACCGCAAGCGCGTAAAATGAGAATATGAACCTTCTAGCTAGTTTAGAACAATGTATGATCATATATTAGAGTAATGAAGTTTGAACAGTAGAATCAGAGAGGATTCGTGCATTCTGAGAAAGTCTGTAGTTTATTATAGATGAGTAGAAAATTTCGCAAATAACGGTTCTGACATGTGTTGTGATTTGTTTTGACAGATCGGGTCCAGATTCGGAGTGTCCGCGAAGCCAGGTAAGTAACTAATGTTATGAGTACTTAATAGATTTAACAATGTACGAAATTAGTAATATAATAAAGTTGTATATAGTTATATGCATGAAACATATATATATATATATATATATATAAAGATGAATGTAGAAGAAGTAAGCAGATGTATGGGCAAAAGATAAGCATGATCCTATAAAAGTAAAGAGATACATACGTAGGTATAAACCAGTATGTATATACATAAGTAGAGCATACAAATAACGTAATGTTTATGAATATAATATATTGAGACTTGGGTATGGGGGTTGTAGAAACTACACCATAGGGTATGGGATTAAAGTTTAAAAGATGATAATTATAAGGAAGTAAGTATAAAGGTACAAGCGGGTAAATATTCACGGAGAAATAAGTAAGTACATATACAGATTGTTTGTGTGTATTTGATTAAGCATAACTAATAATTTTAGAAAATGCTTAAATAAACCTATTATCGATAGATGTTCTAGTATGATTATAAATGATTAATGAGTAATGAAAATGAATGAATAAGTAAACTTGTCATATATAAAGTCATACATTCGTTTATAATGATCGATTGTGTGTGTACGAATATAACTATACATTATATTGTTTTGTGTGCCATTTATGGAGGTAAGCTAAGTTATGATGGTATAGATGTGTATAAAGTATATTGTGAACAATATAAGTATATAGAATGTGAGATGACTTAAGTTGTAAGCATATAAGGAATAGAATGCATAGTTAATTTCTTTGAACATATGCATAAACACGAGCATGAACATATGCATGAACATATGTGGTATTATGTAAAAAGTATGGTTAGAATAAAAGTAAGTATTAGAAATGAACATGCATAAGTCATTAGATTAAGGGAGTGCATGATCATATCCATATACATACATGATAAAACTGGAAGAGTTTTGAAATTCAAAAGGTTTTACAGAAAAGTAACATGGATTTTTAAAAGAGAGTTTTCTTTGAAAAGTTTATATAGTTTTGAGATCCATATCATGGTTTTATGGTAACTTGAGATATAGTTGGAATTGACGGATACAGAAAACATGTGCACGTGAAGGGCCAGGATGGCGGCTTAGGATAGTGTACCTGGTCCCTAGTGCTGGCTACACTGCCAGTTGAGTTTTTGTCCTGGGTGTAGAGCTCTACGTTGCCAGTTGAGTGTTTATCCTTGACGTAGGGAACCACCAGCCTCAGAGATGCTGTGAGTTGTTGTCCTGAGCATCTAGTACCATCAGATTTGAGCGATGCTGCCAGTTGAGTTGTTGTCCTGGGCATCGAGTATTTTCAGTTTTCAGAAATAAGTTTCTTTGAATAGTTTTATTTAAATTTTCAGATCTTTAGTATAAAGTTTTCAGAAATTCTGTTTCCAGATTTCAGAACTCAGTTTTTAGAAAACAGTTTTCAGAAAACAGATTTTAAAAATAGTTTTCAGAACTAGTAGTTTTTATAAGAAATTCAGAATCTTATAGCAGAAACCAGTTTTCAAGTAAAGTTTTCAGCAATGAGTTTAGAAAGAAACTTTTAGAAAAATGGTTCTTCAAAAAAGAAAAAAAGGATTTTCAGAAAGCACTCTCTAAAAGTAGAGTATGTTTAAGTAGAGTATAGTTTATAAGAAAAGCATACGAATTCATATATTCTGGAAATTCATTTGAGATGCATATAGATGTTATTAATGCATGATTATATGATTTCATATTCATGATTATATGGTTAACTTTGTGCATCGCATATTCATATAGAGTTAGCAATTTGTAAGGTACGGGTGCATAGTAGCATGATCTTATTTTAATGTATGTATATCAAGGATGATTGTATAAGTTGCCTGCTTACTTAGAAAGAACATACTGTAAGAATGCTAGTTTATGATGAAATGGTAACATATGCATGTAATCATGAATAGTGATAGTGGATTAGGTAATTAACAGAATTAAGATTTTAACAGTCCGATTTGATGATATTTCAAGATAATGAAAGAAATAAAGTTATAATAAATATGTGAACCAGGTTAGTAAAGAGTATAGAAAGTAAGCAAGAATCAGTGTAGCGCAGCAAAAGCATGATGATTCTTATATATTTGTGACATAGAAACCTAATATATATATATATATATATATATATATATATAATTACCTATGGTTTACAAATGTTTGGTAAAGTATATAGCAAATAAGAGTAGCACCTGATGATCAGTTAAAGTAACATGTTTGTGAAATGGTTAGGAAATAGATAATTAATTCGGACTTCATAGTTATTTGCATGGTTACTAATGACTCACATCACCATAGTTTGTAGTTTTACAGGTTAGTAGCAGTTGTTAAGAACCAGCAGAAGTTCGGTGAAGACTTTGAAGACAGTGGTTTGCCCCATTTGCAGTCAAGGGAGTCTTTGAGTCCTGAGTTGAGTTATGGTCCTCACAGCCCTTGTCTTTGTAAATGCATTTCTATTTCATGTGTAAAAGTTGTAATAGTGTAGTTTTATTTTGAGTTCTGGCCGGAGACCAAATGATTTACTTTTGTTCATTGAGTTCAGGCCTGAGGCCTAGTGATGTCGCATATTTGTTGAGTTTGTTTGAGCAGGTTGTCTCATGGTGCTGGCTATAAGCTAGGTTGCATGATGTTACGAATACATCATGCCGAAATTTCGTCAGAATAAGAGGCTTATGGAGGTAGGGTTAGCCTGTCTCCTGCCGGTAGTATTCTGGCCTGGGCAGGATGTTACATTAAGCGTTATGGATTGATTTGTGTTCTTGAATCTTAGATTTTTCCCTAGGGTTTTAAGAGTTAAATTAGGGAAAATCTTGGTTGTCATTCTTGAGTGATCAAACCACCTTTTGATCACCAAGACTTGTTCTTGAGAAAGCTTAATTTGGTGGAGTTTGAAGAAGTTCAAAGTTTGGTGGAATTTGAAGATTTGGAAAAGCTTGGATGCAAAGATTCAACAAATTGACAAAAAGTTGAAAGTTTGTTGGTATATTTAAAATTGTCAATTTATTTGTTCAAATTTTATTGAGAAAAATTATTATGGATGTGTTGGATAAATTGGAAGCATGTATGTGAGGATTAGAAGCATTAAAATGTTGGAAAATCGATATATAGTTGATATGTTAATTTTTGTATGCTTGGAATAATTTTGCAAGAGTTGGAAAATTATTTTGTATGCTTGAATTAATTTTTCAAATTTTGGAAAATTAATTTTAGCATGTTTGGATTTTTTTCAAGTGTTGGAAATAATTTTGATGCTTAGATTAATTTGTCAAGATTTGATAAATATATTAAAGTGTGTTGAAAAATTTTAATTGGCTTATGGTAATTATTTTAATGCATGGAAAATATTTTTAGTGCATTAGGAAAATTTTAAGTTGATGAAAAAAATTTTAAACTCACTGTTAAGGACTGCCAAATAAAAAAAAAATATTTGCTCGACATTTGATCTCGGGCGGATTCTGCTGCACTCGGTTTTGTCTGTTTCTCACACAACATTATTAACACGGGGTCGGTTAGTAAAATCTGCTGAGACCAATACATGTAGTATATCGAGACTTGATCTGATGGTTTATCTCTATGTACCATGAGTCTTGTGAGTTTCGTATAGACGTGTATGTGTTTATTTGATAAATACTGAACGACTCACCGAAGACTTCCTAATAGATGGTACATCAATGTCAATAGGAATCTTCTCGAGTCGAGTAGCATAGTGGTCATTCGACCTAAGATACCACTGTGGATATATGAGATTTCCTCCACACTTTGATGGCAGTCGCGTCATCGATCTATTTAGATCCGACCTCCGCCTGCTCATTGGGTGTGGACTCATGCTCATGATATCCTATGAGTATGAGATAGAATCTGTCTGTCATGTTATAGGGCATAGGTATTCTGTACGTGTTTGCGATCTAGTAAATCAATGACTGTGGTATACTTCGGAAGGGAGTTTTGAGTGTTATTTAGAGATCGTAAATTTGTAATTCGACTATATTGTACTTTAGGGATTTCACCTTCCTATCTATATCCCCGGTATAATATGGAAAGCCCGTGATAGGGGGATTATACGTATGTAATGACCTCGACTTGCATAATTTAGTGAGATTATATGTGGTTGTCATAATTTACGAGTGGGTGAACTACGGACACAAAATTTGATTCTGTAATGGATAAACCTAAACTTAGAGAGTCCCACAATATAAAGTGTACTCGTTGAGCACTTGGGCGCAACACGTTATGAATAATACAGATTATTCATAATACTTTATTGGATTAAATAAGTTAATTCAAATCCTTTAACGGTTAAACAAAGAGATACATGCATAGGGACCTTTCGGTCATTTCTTAATTAATGCGTATTTGTATTTAATATATGATTTTATTAAATACACATTAATAAATTGTTAAATAAGATATTTGACATATATCATAAATATATGTATTTTTATTATTTAAAGTAAATATGATACATATATTTAGATATTTATATTTAAGTAATTATTTAATTATTAATTAAATTAAACTAATTAAAATACAAATATCTAAAGTGATATTTATGTTAGGAAATGATTAAAGTGTAAATATTTGACTTATTTACATTTATGGTTAAAGATAGTAGTTATCAAATTGGATTTGTTAACTTTTGCTTGTTATTTAATTTGATTAAATAAAATTTACAATCGCCAAAAATACCCCATAATTTTGCCCAAGCCTATTATATAAAGGGAAATTTTTTTCCTTTGCTTGGTTAATGTTAACCTAGCCTCCAAATGTCATCCAAAAATTTCCTAAGCTTTTTAGAGAAGAATATCAATAAGAACAAAGTTAAAGAAGATTTTGGAATATTAAGGTAATCTTTGGTTTTCTTTAACTTAGAAAATTATTTTATTATCCGTGCTTGTATTTTTATGTTGTAGAGATTCTTACAATAGTTGTAGAGATTATTTACATTCTAAAATCTGAGGCTTTTTATTTTGATGGATGGTTTTAGAGGTTAGATGCATGTGTGAAGTAAGATTGAGTAATATTAGTGTAATATTAGTTTAATTTTATCATATGATAATTTGTTATCATTATAGAGTGTTATGACCACTCTCGTAAAACCTAAAATTGTTATTGAATTCTTCATCGGCGGTGGCTTTGATTGGTGTAAATATTAATATGATTAATGTTCAGAAAATTAGATTTAAAGCATGAAAATTGATTATTTTTGCATCCAGAGCAGATTTGGAAATTCTGGAAACTTTTAGTTGAAAAAAAATATTATTATAATATATTGGATGTGTATTGTGCAATGGGATAATAGCTGGAAATTGTTTCGAAGTGGAAATATGCGAAAACGGTGAATAAGGGCGTTACCGGGTGAGTTTCGGGCTTACTGGGTAACAGCTGTCCAAACAGTGAATTTGTCACTGTTCAGGTTGTCACTGTTTAGGCAGCCCATGAACTGCCCAAGTACTATTGGGGCTGATCTGGGGAGCCCTCACATGTATGATTGATTGGTACCGACAAAAACACATTTTATATTATTTTACGGAAAAACGTTTCGTAAAAGTTTCACGATGTTTTCTGAATTATTTATATTGTTATTTGATAAAAAAATAAAATATAATATGTTTAGGTTAAATATGAATGAATTATTCATATGAGATATTGAATAATTTATTCGATAAATTTAAAAGTTTTAAAGTTACGATTTCGTCACCCCAATTAGCACGCTTTCATGGTGCATAAAAAAACCATTAACATTTTTAAATTAGCTACTTTCTTTCACTTATTGGTATGAAACTTAATACAAGTACACAATCAAATCCTCAGAAAGCTGTTGTAAAACTGCAGCTTTCAATTTTGAGGCTTAATTACTTTAAAGAAGAATAAATGGTAAACACAGTTTGTGCCATAGTGAGAAACAACAGGATCAATGCAGCCAAAGCAGAGATGAACGACCATGGAGTGTCAAAATAAGTATACTTGAAACTTGCCCATTGAACATGCCAACTGTTTCGATAATAATCATGCACATCATTAAAAAACTTGGACAAATAACACAAATCAATATCAAACGCCACATCCTTGCCCAAATTATTGATGAACCTCACAACTTCTGCATCCGTGCCCAGATTATTCTCAATAATATTTCGATCACAGAGATATTCAAGGTCTCTAGATGTGTTCACCAGGTAATCTAACATGGTAACATAAGTTGTGATGTGCTTAGAGCAGCCTGATTGGCACTGTTCATATGCCACACAATTTTGTAAAAAAGAGGTCATGAAGTCATCAATCGTGATGGTTGGCATTTCAATTGAACCGTGTCTGAATTTTACCACCATGAAGCTCTCTGCCTTCACTGCTTTGAGCTTGATTCCTGCACGGCGAAGCTTGGATATCGAGTGGATTTCATGTGTCTGTGTATTGGATTTCACCTCAGGCTCTGAGTGATCCGATGGAATCAAGCTTGAACGGACCAAGTCAAGTAAGTGTCTGCCTTTGTGATTTTTGTACTTTTCAAGATCTTCATCTGGCCTTTGAATAGCATAATTGAAAAATTCAAAAGCAAGAGCAGCCAAAGTTGGACCAGATTCTTCTCCAGGCAATTTTGATAAATCAAATAAACATTCAAGAATGAAACAAGGAATTTGATTTTCCATCCGAAGAAAGTCTGTAAAAAAAGGGCAAGATCCATGACATGGTGATCATAGGATCAACGGGGTCAAATTTTACCAATCCTGAAACTTTCCTGAACAATTCAATGATAAAAAGCCCATCAAGAACCAACAATTCAACAAATTCATCTGTTCCAAGATGAATAGTTTCAGAATAACATTCTCTTGCCTTCATTTCTAGAGATTCTACGGCTTTCAGATAATCTTCTAAATCTAAACCTTTAGTGATTTTAACTCTATTGACCAAGTTGCCTAGATATCTCCATTTGTGCTCCTCGATCATTTGAACATGAGCTTCACCATGATGATATGGACCAATAGAAACAATTTGAGGTTGATAGGACTTACCATTGATGTTAATAAAGCTCTGTGGGACTCTGAAAATGCAGCAAGATTTCTTACCAGCTGAGTTACTTAACAGTCTTGGTGGCTCCGAGATTTTCTTGTGCATGGATTCCAAACGATCCTTGTTCACTTCCCAAATTCCTATGACATGATTGGCTTCTGCTTCTACGGAACGGGAAGTGCTTCCCATCTCTTTCATAAATTACGCGGATAGGCCAAAGTGTTTCTTTCGAGTAATTATCGAAGATTGATGATGTTTCAATTCTGATTCAAGGGAAGATCATAGAGACTCATGTGTCAGATTGATAGAAAGATAATTACAAAAACAAAAAAATTATGTGGCTGAATGAGAAGCCATGTGCTGAAAGTGAAACATAAATTGATTGCGTGTAAGTTAAGACTGATCAGCCCAAACTCAACAACCGAGTCTAGCTTGCCATACCGCTCCATCTTAGTTTCGTTGAATTGAAATCATCTCCAAGGAAAATTATTCGGAAGGACAGGTATTCTAAAAGACTCAAACATCCCTCTTCCAAATTTAATTTTCATATTTCTAATAAAAATCATTTTGTAAGTGCTATTTAACTATTACTTTTTTAATTTATTATTAAGAGCTTCAAATAATTTTAATATGATTTTAATCAATTTCAAACCGTGTTTAAATTAATTTACAATTAATACATATAAGTAACCCACGACTAGATCAATTGCGTAACATCCATGCACATAGTCAAATGTCATTGTGTTTATAAATATCATTTATAAATCAATAGTTGCCTGCATAGGTTTCTCATTGGTGTATTCGGTGGCTTGGTGGTGAAGGGTCCAGAATCTCACCTTGAGGTTCTGGGTTCGAATCCAGGGGGTGCAATTTCTTGTAAGAGCCTGGGGCAGCCGGGGGTTTTACCTGCGCCGCGGCCCAGAATGGGTGGTTTGGTGGCGGGGTTTTCAATGATTTCAAAAAAAAAAAAAAAGTATTCGGAATCGATGGGCTTAATTATATAAAGTATATTAGATTTCAGACTCGTGAGTGGGCTTAGCAAATCTGGATCGATCTTGCATTTCCTGTTGTTACTTGGTGGCATTAACGGTAAATAACTATATAAACACACACATATGCGGTAAGTTTCAATGTCAAGTATCGCCTTGGATATTTTTCTTGTGTCGTTATTTTTCATATATTTTATTGCGATTTGTTGAAACTTAAAAGAGATTTGTTGTCTCGTCAACCTGATTATATTCATACCAATCATATTTGGCCTAATAAACAACCAATCAAATAGCCATAAGTGTGCACCATAAAACTTATCAATGATACGTGTATGATCTTCGTAACGCTTTGGTGAATTGTTTATTTTATTAAAGTTCATTAGTGTAGAAAAACATCGGTGAGATATGTTTCGGTCCGTTATCTTTGACATAATCACCTTTGATTTGAGCAATACATGCGGTATAATCTTCATAAATTATTGTTGGGATGTCTGCAATTTAAGATAATTTACATGTGCTTTGAATATGATGAATAACAGACCGCAACCATACATATTCTCAACTTGTTTCGTGTAGTGCAAGAATCTCAAGGTAGTTGGAGGATGTGGAAACAAATTTTATTTTGCAGAGAACCAAGAGATTGCTATATTATTGTAGGTAAAAACAAATCCTATTTGTGAACAAGTTTTATGTGAATCAGATAAATATCCAGCATCTACATAACCAACCAGACCAAGATTTTCTACTGGTTTATTTGAATAAAAAATCACAAATCAATCGTTCCGTGTAGATATCAGAAAATATAATTAACACAATTCCAATATCTTCTAGCAGGTTCAGCACTGAAATGTGCCAATAAGATTACTAAGAAAGCAATATATGGTGAGGTACATTGTGCTAAATATAACAAAGAACCAATTGCATTTAAATATTATACTTAAGGACCAAGTGTCTATTCATCAGATTACTTAGGACGAATAGATCATTTTTATGATCGAGAGATCGAATGATAATTGGGGTACTCTGTGGATATGCTTTGTCAATGTTAAAACGTTTATAAAATCTTTTCAGAATAAGTTGATTGGTGAACAAAGATCCATTGAAACTATGCTCGATCTGTAGGCCGAGACAATGTTTAGTTTTTCTCAAGTCTTTCATTTCAAATTCGCCTTTTAAATAATCTGAAGCCTTTTGAACCACTTTAGGAGTTCCAATTAAATTCATGTCATCAACATATATTACTATAATTGCAAAACCATGTTCTAACTTCTATATGAATAGACATGGATATATAGGATCATTAATTTATCATTCTTTGATTAAGTATTTATTGAGGTGATTATATCATATGAGTCCTGACATGTGTTAGGTATTTTAAATCATTTTGCGATTTTCATATAAATATCAAAATTAAGTAACCCATATAAGTACGCCATCATGACATCCAAAAATACATATCAAGTTTTTCAAAAACAGCTAAATTTATTAAGAATTGAAATGTGAAAGTATCCATCATAAGAAAATATGTTTCTTCATAATCGATATCAGGCCTTTAGAAGAAACCTTGTGTAGCATGTCATGCTTTATATCACACAATCTCATTTTTATTATAACAATGAATACCCATTTATATCCAATAGGCTAGAAATCTTTTGTATTGGACTGCATGTCCAAATACTTGTCATTTGGCTAATGAAGTCATTTTTTCTTAGATTGTTTCTTTCCATTTAAGCCAATCATTTCTCAATCTACATTGATCGATACTTTGGGGTTCCAAATCATCATTCATGACATCAATAGCTATTATACATAAAAATGCATCATCAATGACTATTTTCTTTTGATCCCTCACTGCATGGGGTGGGCAAACTTTATTGATTTATCATCATGCTGCCCCTCTTATGGGGCATGTTCCTTCCATGGGGCTTGTTCATCTTTATGAGTTTGTTTATCCACATGGTCTACTGGCTCTTCTATAGCACTTTATTTATTTATAACTTGAGCATTAGTTGTAAAAGATTCCTAAGGCTTTGTTTTTCTTTTTCAAGGAATTTAATCCTTTGAACCAAATAGTCTAATATATTTTTGACATACAATAGTAGATAGTCAATTTGTTGCCTTATGAATTGTAATATCTGGTGATCTCGACTACTGTTATATTGTGAGACGAGTGATTCATAATATAAATTATGTTCAAACACATATACACTCATGAAATGACTTTGGGGATAATTAGTAAATTCTTAAAAATTCCTATATGAAATTGTACGATATTCCACTCCAGATAGCCAATGGTATTTGAGCCATCACGTTTTCATACGATCTCTAAGTTTTATAAACTTTATATCGTCGGAAATTTAAGATCGAGACCTACAACTTTCATGTTGAATATTTTTCCAAATTCGAACAAGAAGTAGGTCAAATTATGCAACTTAAAAATTTCAATGAATAGTGCCCGAGGACCACTCTAGAAAATTCTCTAAGTTTCTCAAAATTTCCAAAATTTTCTCCAATAATATCAATTACAAATAGCCCCTAGTATAAAAGGGGATACTATTCAAACATCTCCAAGATTTGGAGAAAGAAGAAAATGTGAAAGGAAGAAGAAGTAGAAGAAAGAGAGGGAGATTTGCAAGTTTACAAGAAATTAGAAAGAGAATGGAGAGAATCCCACCTAAAACAAGGTTAAAAAGAAGAAAATGGAGCATAGAAGCTCTAGTTGTGAAGGAAGAATTTGATTTAAGGTAAGGAAATACTTGACCCAAATTTTGATACATTGAGTTTTGATGATTTGATAATTGTAGTATGTTGTTGGCTTGAGTTTGATTATGATTGAATGATTATCGTATTAAGAGAATAGTGATTGTGAGAAACCCATATTTGTTAAATTTTTGGGTATGAAACTAAATGTGATCTATATAATGGATATAAAATGATGTTAGAGGGTGATATTAATGATATTTTGGATACTTATTATTCTTATTGCTTGAGTAATGTTGTAGAAATTGAGGGTGAAGATGAAGATTGAAGTGGGGTCCTGAATTCAAACCAGCCTCGTTATGTGGATCCCGATGTCACGATGTGTACTGGAAAATTTCTCCTGATTTGGTTTTGGAATGTAAGCATCACGATGCCGAAGGACTAGTGTTGCGACGCGAAAAGTAGAGGAAGCTCACTGCCTCATCCATGTTTGGTGGATGTCAGAGTCGTGATGCTCAGACTCTAACATCGCGAGGCAGAACCATCAGATGCACATTGTTTTACCCACTTGAGTGAGCGTCGCGACGCCCTTGGGCCAGTGTCGCAATGTGTGATCAGGTTTTCAGAAAATAGTCTTAGCCATTCCAATTTCATCTTAAGATATTAGAAGCCACCCTAGAGGGTCATATCAACGCATATACATGCATTACATCATGGTAAAAGCATAATTCATGACTGGTATAATAATTAAGTTTATCAATTATAGATTATTGATAGGAATCTTAATTCACTTCTACGAAGTGGTATAGTATCAGCCAGATTTCGAATCAATGAGTGGACCATTTTCTCAATCTGGTTTTATTTAAATATTTTTGATGTAAATCTTACATTTGAAAGCACATAGGGCATTAGCCAAAGATTGATTTTAGTTATTTTACGATCGATGATATTTTAGAAAGATTATTTTCAAAAATCTTGAGTTTTATGATTTCAAAGGATGGAGGAAAAACCTACCTCACTATGTAACTTGACTATGATATGGAATTGATGGATTCAGATGTCGTGTGCACACACAGTTCAAGACTAGGGATGACAGATGCATCTAGATCATAGATCTAGAGTTAGGATTGTAGCATAGATCCGCACCCCTCAGCTATAGATTTATGGCTTGGGGGATGAAGATGTGTAACTGTTGGTTTCTATGATTATTCCCAAGATCAAAATAAGCAGAGAAATGTGAATGGATAACGAAGAAATATGGCGGAATCATACTTACAACGATCGGTTTAAGGATGAGTTGATGAACATATTTTGCTCCTCCAAGATGCTCAACTTTCGGCCAAGACAAAGAATAATGCTCCAAGCTTTGTTTTGATTTTTCCAAACCCTTGAATAGGTTTCCCTATCACCTCTTGATGATCCTTGAAGAGTGCTAGCCCTTTGATAAACTTTGCAACAAATATTTATCAATTTCTTCCTTCAAATTTTTAGCTTTGATGAAGGAAATTGGGAGAGAAAACAGCTCACTGGTTTCGGCCTTAGAGGGAGAGAGAGAAGAAAGTTGTGTATTTGATTTACCAAATCAATTATATTTGTTTCAAAAAACAATAATAATTGATATACCAAAAATTAGTTGGTATATGTCACACATGTCTTTCAATTGGAGTGTTTTACACACTATCACCAACTCACCAAAATCCATCAAGCTAAAGTGAATAAGTTGACAAGTGATGTGATGGTTGATGTGACATGTGGGCCCCACTCGATTCCAAATGCGAGTGGGCCGACAAACACTTCCGGTTTCGGGTTCGTTAATTTTGAATTAACGAACTTCTGTCGCGACGTAATTAAATCGAATTTAATTAAATAATTAAGCCTAGTAAAATTACTATTCACGTCGCTTACGAATTAATTCTAAATTAACTCGTTTGTCTGAATTAAAATCTAATTTTAATTATGCGTCGAAATCTAATTTCGAATAATATATCGAATATATTATTTTATCGATTAATTCCAAATTAATCTTTCTCTATCTTCAAATAGTATTTTATCCAAGATAAAGTCTTAATCTCAGATTAATTTAGCTCGAATCATACGTCATCGGTGAATCTTCGGGAAGCAATCCAAGAGATCCCTGTATATGTTGGCAGTAAATACGGTCGTCGGACTACCCAAGACCATCAGATTTCAGGGCTAGGGGACAACGATACGTAATTCTCATAAACCATAGTTTCAGGGATATGATAGTGGCATGCATTAGGGGACAATAATATATAATGCTCCAATGTCATGGATTTGCACACCTAGCTCTAGTTGAGACGTATGGGGGGACGACGATACATAACACCCCCATGTGTCAGGTTTTCAACAGACATTCAGATACAGATTTTCAGAAACAAACTTACAGAAAAGATATTTAAGAAAGATTTTTCATAATAAACTATTTTATGAGAATTTCAAAGATTTATAGACTAAAAACAGTTTTCAGAAAAGATGATTTGAGATGAATTTGGTTTTAAAACCATGGATTTTCAAAAATCATTTTATTACCTATTTTTAAATTATCCACTAACTAGATCGTTCAAACAATCTAACCCCCCAATCCTAGTTTCGTTGTTTTGTAGGTACTGGAGGAGGAGCTCGAGATAACTGATACCGATGGCAGTCACTAGAGGGTTTGAATCCACAAGATCGAGTTGGAGATGTATTACAGTCAGAGTCTAAGTAAAGTCATTTGTCATGCATGTTGTATAGTAAAGATTGAGTATATTATTGTGATAGATGTGTTCATTATCAGGATTATAATATGAATTACTGTTGAGTACACAGTATGAGTATTTAAGATGTATTCAATGTTATCAAGTTGGGTAATGGAACCTAAGCATGAGTTTATGTATGAGATAAGATTATTAGTGTTGAGTAGAGTTAGAAGGTCAGAGGCTCAGGGGAATAGTATGTCATATTCCCTGCCGGTAGCATCTCCTAGAGGGGGATGTTACAAAGATAATCTCATAGCATGGTCTAGGGTGTCAGTGACTGCAATGGATAGAGTGTTGGGGTCTTGTATACATAATATGCCCGGGATACTAGTATGTGGGGCACCAGCTCTCCAATATCTGATCATAGAGTACGTCCTCAAGCCTTATAGACATGTTAGTAAGAATTCCCAAGTTTCTAAATTCTTCTTCTAGTAAAAGTAACCAAAATTCTTGTTATAATTAAGGATTTTTATGTGATTATCCTGGCCTATTATAAGAAGTTCAAGACAAGTTATGAGGACGGATAATGGGGTATTGAAAATATTCATTTAAGAGAGTAAAAGATAAAGATAAAGCTAAAAGAAAAATATGATGTACAGATTCTTAGAGCAACCAGAGACAATTAGAGGTAAAGATACAAAAATAGATAGATAAAGAAGTACCAGAATTTATAGCAATAAAGAGAATAGAATAAGCTTGAGCAAGAGAGAAATGTCAAGTAGGCCTAAGTAAGGTTTCTTCCCTTCTCGTAAGATTCTTTCCTTCCTAGTAAGAATCCTTCCCACATCAAAAAAATTCCTTCTAGTAGATCCAATAGCCTTGAGTACCTCATATAAATAGCTAGTTCCCCGAGTAACGAAGGATAGATAGAAAGATAAAAGAAGCAAGAATTCAGAATTAGACAAAGTAGTTCTTATAGAAAAGAGATGCCATAAAGGGAGAATTGATTATAGATCCCTAAACCCAGGCCAGCAAGCAAGTAAAATGAAGGTCATAACCAGAGACGATTAATTACCTTAACTAAGAAACCCGAGACAAACACGACCATAAGCTATCCAAATTCTCACCCGTTAATAATACCGGTTGAAGAAATTATCCTGAAGGAGTCTATCTCATACATATCTTACATTAGTAATAGACTCTACCAGGACATAGAGTACCGGAACGAGGACAACGATGTCCATCGAGATGAAAAAGCTTGTCCTAGCCTTTATCAGTAAGGATAAAAATATCCATAAAGAAGCCCAATAGGAGTTTATCTTAGGAACAGAAATAGAAGATATTGAAAAGTAGATCACCTAGAAAATGACCAATGAAATTTTTAAAGTTAGAAAGAAAAGAACCTAACATAGTTCAAGAATCTATACCAGCCAGCACGAGACTTACAGTACTAAGTAGAAGTCCACGGAATAGGTAAAACGAAGTAGAACCCATAGATCATACCGATATTAATAGGAAATCCTATGAGTTTAAACAGACAGACCCATAAAAATAGAGACACTAAAGAGTAATAAGAGTACTAGTACGGACAGTAGGACAAAATAACATAGATGTGACCTATAGCAAGAGCGGAGATCCATACGGTAGCTCATAAGACAAGCCACCACTAACCCCGGTAACAAATCTTAGAACCAAAAGATGAGATATGGAGACAATACAGAAGGATACGACTAATAATAAGAAAGTTCAGAGCATATAGTTACATAGATATCATAACGTGAGGACAATAAGTAAATGAAGACCTCAGAATCATTGATAAATATTAAAGAACCTTGAGACATGGAATCGTCGATGCAACTTCCAATGGAACAAATAATAATTCTCTCTTCCAATAGTCCCATCTATAGTAAGCATATAGACACTGATAAGTGTGGTTTATACCCACTTATTCCTGCACTTTTAACTTACTATTTTGTTAGGTTTCGTGTCATTTAATATATTTTATAGTTTATTTCATGTTTGATTGATAGGATAGGATTAATAACAAAAAAGTGCAGAGCATATAGTTACATCGATAGCATAACTTGAGGATAGTAAGTAAATGAAGACCTCAGAATCATTGATAAATATTAAGGAACCTTAAGACATAGAATCGTCAATGCAATATCCAATGGAACAAATGATAATTCTCCCTTCTAGTAGTCCCAACTATAGTAAGTGTTTGGCGTTGTGATGCCTCTTCTGCATGCATTCATATATTTTTCCCAAGAGTTGAGCGCTGCGACGCCAATTTCGGCGACGCGATGCTACTGCAGACGTCCAGAAACATAAGAAATTATTATTTTACATGCATAAGAACTCCAAGAATTTCCTATAAATATAGAGGCTCGTCCAAAACCCTAAAGAGAGGCTAATATACAACTCAAGACTCAAAACACATATTTTAGAAAGATCCAAAGAGAAAGATTGAAGAGCAATAAGAGGCAACGAAAGCGGTGACGTCCGAAGATAAAGGGATTCGATTCGAGTTTAATCTTATAGTTTTTTCCTTTAAACTCTAATGATTTCTATTAAATTCATGACCCTATTTTCATTGTTTTATTATTTGGTCCTGAACTAACTCTATTATTCTAAAGGATGATGTAGCCAATGCTTGAACCTATGTATTGTTTGTCAATTTGAGTTTTATAAAGATATAATTCATGTTATTTATATTCTCTTGAATTTAATGCTTATTGTTTGTTGGCCACAAATTGAGATGATGTATATTTAGAATATACCGCTTGGGATAAAGGGATTTTGAATAGGATATAGAAAATATAACTTAGGATATTTGTAGAAATCGAGATAATCTATAATCCCTTCGAAGTCGTTAACAATCACAAAGCATATTGAATTATTAATTATTAGATTTTTATAGGGATATCAATGTCTGTAATTAATAATCTTTTCACTATTGCTCGGGAGAGAGAGTGTAATACTTTAGGATTCTTGACTTATAAACAATGCATTTGAATAAGGATTGAATGACATGACAAAATACATATGGGATAACTAGGAGAAATCAGATTCTAGAATCTATCTCTTCTTGGATTATCTTTATCAAATGTTTATTACCTTGTTTTTTAGTTTTTAATCTAAATTTAGTTGTTTTCTGAATAAAGTTAGGATTATCAATTATAGTACTTAGTGTGAGTTGAATACAATTCTTGTGGGTTCGACACTCTTTCACTTATCTTTACTAAAAATTGACACCGTACACTTACGGTACGATATAAAATACCACAACAGACATCTAATCAGAAAATCATCGAGCTGAAGTAAATAAAAAAAAAAATGCATATTCACAAATCTCTATGGTATGCATATACTCACCCCTCCATTTAGAGCCCAAAAAGGAGAAGAACCAGTAAAGAAGCGTATTTGACATAATAGACGGATAATGAGACGACTAGATAGCGGAACTAATAAGTTCAATGGTATATATATAAGAATCATGAGATGGAAATGTTTTATATGAGACAGGATAGTTTGAAGTCACAGTAAGTCGAGCCAAATCTAGAAGTCATCGTTGAATTAGAATCTGTAAGAGAGTAAAGGCTCAAAAGAATGAAGAGACCAGAGAGAGCGACTCTCAGGAATATAGTATATAACTCATAAAGAGTCTCATTGTATTGAGATAGAAGAACTAGTTAGAGAATAGCATATGAATCAAAAGATTTAGTAGAGATGTCCTAAGCAATCGAAAATGATGGAGTTTCTAGGGGAGCAAAAACGTAATAAGTTTAAGGAATTGAGATAAGAAGAAAATTTAAAGGAATTGCGATAAGAAGAAACTTCACGTAATGAAGTAAACAAAGAGAATATAGTAGGATTCCGGGAGAGAGTGACTACTTCAGACGGTTAAGCAAAAAAGACTAGTAGGAAGAAGTACATAGGCAACATGATAGAGTTTTTAAAGGGCATGACTCAAGAGGAAGTTTACAATAAGAGGTGGTATGATCGATAGTCGAAAAACATATCAAGAGTAAAGTTGAAATAAGAAAATTCATATCGTACCCAACAGAAGTGCCTTAGTGTGAGAACCAACACTATATATGTATACATTGGAGTCCAAAACTTATAGATGACCAGCACGTGCAACTACATCACATGTAACTAGTGAGATCAGCACAACCAGAAAGGTTTGAGGATCAAACACCACCCTCATAACTCTCGTTATACAACAGTAGCTAAGATGGACCTCGACGATCGCCTCAAGATACTCCCAGAAATAAGTAAATGGGTAGTAGATGAAGACCGAAACATAAAACCTTCTGACTCAGTACAATAGTATAATAGAAGAGTAAGATAGCTCTAAGTAAAATATTTAGGGAAAAATTATCTAGACGAAGCAATGAAGAGATAGAGTAGTAGTCAAAAAAACGACGGGAATACAAAAGAACCAGCGTTAGACATAACTAGAGATTTGTAAAAGAAGATATCCTTTGAATAAGGAGACAGAGACATAGACCATAGAAGTTCCAAGCATAAATTAAAGCAAGAAAGAAGACAAATAACAATAAGTAAAATGTTAGGAGGTGGAACTGTCGAGGGTTAAGTACTAAAATGATCTTTAATGGTTAAGTTCAGTAGTACTATAGAATAGTAAGCTTTCTAAGTGTTGAAATAAGATTGAAATCCTATCTAATGGAAAGCGGAATGAAGGTAACGTGTATAACTCATAAGTTCCCGTGCTATATACCTAGCAAAGAAACTAGACATAGTACGATTTGGAACGAATTTATTAAGGTATAACATAAAGACGACCAATGAATTTAAAGGTAGAGATAGAAGAACTTAGAGGATAGAGCCTGTAAGTAGTTGAAAGTTAGCGAAGCAGAAATAGAAAGCTAAGCAATTAAATTAAGAGAATAAATATCAAGGACAAGTTGAGTAGGTCGAACTAGGGATGTATAAAGTATGATCATTTTTATTAGAAACAAATATTTTCCTTGTAAATATTTATTCTAGAGCTATGGTAGAACGTGAAGAAACTTAACGATAGGAAACATAATCACCTCTAAAAATGAGAAGCGTTAGATAAGAAGAGATGGAAGAAAGAGAAAGAAGAATTCGAGCTATACTTGAAGTCAAAAGAAGTAAGGTTATCGGCTATAGTACAAAGTACAATAGTGATACATTAAGTGAGAGGAGTAACAAAAGCCTCAAATTATATTTAAGAATTAGTGTTATCATGGAAAAAACATATAAGAGCTGAGGATAAATGATTCATTTGGAATGATCATGGATATGCCTATATAAGCATGAACACATTAAATTCAAGTATGACCTTACAAGTTAAGTTTGAAAATATGAGATGAAATCTTCTAGGAAATATAAAGAGGTATTAAACCCTTAAAGAAAAGAAGGAGATAAAGTAAAATACATTCATAGAGTGTCAAAAAGAAAATGATAATTCACTAGGGCTAGTTCAAAAGAACTTAAGACTGACACCCTTTAGGACATGATATAGTATGAAACAAGAGATAGATAGAATTTTATGAAGGATAACTTTCATTAAGAGTGACAGCTCTGCGAGAAGGCTAGAGATATGACACAAGCCCCCAAGATTAAGCAATCATCTACACGAATCAAATAGAGTATATCAAGGAAAGAGATTCCCAGAAGCCAAAGCATCATGTTCTTGAATAGAATAGTGGAAACCAAGTGAAGGAAGATAAGAGTAGCAGAGTTCAGATACCTTCAAACTACGTCGGGCCTGAAAAGTTCACCATCAGAAGGGATTCGAGGACGAATCCTATTTTAGGAGGAGATAATTTGTAACATCTTGTGATTTAGATGACTGTTACATTATATGACGAGTGATACATAATATAAAATATGTTCGAACACATATACACTCATGAAATGACCTTGGAGATAATTGGTAAATTCTTCGAAATTCTGATACAAATTGTACGATGTTCCACTCCAGCCAGCCTTTAGTATTTGGCCCATCAATTTTTCATACGATCTCCAATTTTTATTAACTATATATTGTCGGAATTCTAAGATCGAGACCTACAACTTTCGCGTTGAATAGTTTTCCAAATTCGAATAACAAGTAGGTAAAACAATACAACTGAAAAATTTCGATGAATAATACCCGATGATAACTCTCGAAAATTTTCAAGTTTCTTGAAATTTCTAAATTTACCTCCAATAATATCAGTTATAAATAGCCCTTAGTATAAAAGGGGATACTATTCAAACCTTCCCAAGATTTGGAGAAAGAAGAAAACGTGAAAGGAAGAAGAAGAAGAATAATAATAATTAGATGAATAATAATAATAATAATAAGAATAAAGAGAGAGAGATTTTCAAGTTTACAAGAAATTAGAAAGAGAAAGGAGAGAATCCAACCTAAATCAAGCGTAGAAAAAGAAAATGGAGCTTGGAGACTCTAGTTGTGAAGGAAGAATTTGATTGAAGGTAAGGAAAAACTTGACCCAAATTTTGATACATTGATTTTTGATGATTTGATGATTGTAGTATGTTATTGGCTCGAGTTTGATGATGATTGAATGATTATTATATTAAGAGAATGGTGACTGTGAGAAACCCCTATTTGTTAAATTTTTAGGTATGAAACTAAGTGGGATCTATAGAATAGATATGAGATGATGTTAGATGGTGCTATTAATGATATTTTGGATACTTATTATTGTTATTGCTTGAGTAATGTTTTAGAAGTTGAGAGTGAAGATGAAGAATGAAGTTGGGTCCTGAATTCAGGCGAGTGTCGCGACGCGCGAAACAAACATCATGATGCATACTGGAAAATTCCCAATGATTCGGTTCTAGAATGTGAGTGTCGTGACATCCAAGGACTAGCGTCGCAATGTGGAAAGTAGAGAAAGCTCCCTGCCTCATCCCTACTTGGTGGACGTCGTGAAGCTCAACCCTTAGCATCACGACGCATGTGGGAGTCACTTGAGTGAGCGTCACATTCAAACCATAGCATCGCGATGTGGAACCATGAGATGCATATTGTCTCAGCCACTTGAGTGAGCGTCACGATGCCCTTGGCTCAGTGTCGCGACACGTGACCAGCACTTTAGAAAATAGTCTTAGCCATTCCATTTTCATTTTAAGCTATTAGAAGCCAACCTAAGGTTTCATATTAGTGCATATACATGCATTAAATCAAAATTTTACGATTTCAATAATTTTCCTTAGGTAATTAAAATAAACTAAAATTTTAATTACTCAATACTTAAAAACTGAAATTTTACCTAAAAAATCAGATTTTTCATTAATTACCGTTTAGTCCCAAAACTTTGTATTTTTATCATTTTAGTCCTAAATTATCAAATACAATTTTACTTGATTCCAAATCAATCCCAAAATGATTTATACATTTCTTATACATAAAAATATAATTTTCAATTCAAGAAACTAATTTTTCCCAAATTACCGAATAGGTCCCTCAACTTTCAAGAATTTACAATTTAGTGTTTTTAGTTCAAAACACGTCAAGATCAAATCCAAAAATTTCTTAATTTAATATACATCATATATATATTAAATTACATCACATATATGAAAAAAATCCAAATTTAGAGTGGGTTATGAACCCTAATTTTATAATTTTCATAAATTGACAAATTAACACCAAATTAATTAAATTCAACACTTTAATTCAATTCTTTTCACACCAAACAAGTCTCACCCTCATGAAACAACTCAAGAATAATTCTAGGTCATATATGAGTTGATAAGTAACTCTAGAATGACAACAACACCATCATATGGTTAAAAGAATGCTTAAGCACTAATTTCATGCAACCTTAACACTTATACAGGCTTTCATCTTTCTTCCAAGCTCCCAACCATCAAAATACATCCACAAAAGAGTAGGGAAAAATCTAAGCTACACAAATTGAAGCTTAAAGTCTTAGAAATAATTTTCATGAAGAAGAAAGTAAGAAAAACTTGCAAAATTCCCAAGTTTCAATTTTTTTTCTTTCTTTCTTCTTTTCTCTCAAACTTCCTTGTATTTTGATTTTAGGGTTCTTAGATAATAATAAAAAAAAAAAATACAAGGCTTATATATTTTTTTAAGCCATCAACGAAAATTGGAAAAAATATTAGCTATATATTTTAAATTTTATTTCAATAAAATGGAAAATGATTTAATAAAAATTTGTGGTAATAAAACATCAAACACTTTAATGTTTATCACAAATAAACTAGTTAAATCATTCCATTTAAACCAACTAAAATTGGCCATTTAATCTAATTAAAACATGTCTTTTGTTTACTTTAATAAAGTAAGTAAGATATTTACTATTTAATTAATTTAATTATTCAACATTTGAATAATCAAATAATTAAATACAAATATCTTAAATATTTTTATTATATTTACATAAAATAATCAAAAATATATATTATTTATAAATTTCAAATATCAAAATTCGATATTTAACAAATGGCCGAAAGATCCCAAACGCATGTATTATTGTTTAACCATTAAACGACTTATAAATAATCAGTATTATTTATAAAAATTTCCCTAGTGCCCTATGAGTACATCTCATTTGTGAGACTCTAAAGGTTCCGGTTTATCCATCCCGAAATCCAATTTTATTTCCATAGTCTACCCACTCGTAAATTAGGATGAACACGGATAAACTCTCTGAACCATACAGGTCAAGGTCACTACATATATATAATCCCTCAATTACAAGTATCTGGATTATCCTAGAGATATAGATATAAACGTCAAATCTCTATAGGTATAATCCCATTGATCTCTTAATAGTAATTAGAACTTATTTCTACACTGCACTACGGGCCCATGGATTTAACATATTGCTAATCCCATAATGGATTCCTATGCTCTGTACACAGAACTGATGGATCATATCTTGATACGCATAGGATATCCTGAGGATCAGTCCATACTCAATGAACAGGCGGAGGTCTGATCTAAATAGATCGGTGACGTGATTACCATCAAAGTATGGGGGATACCTCATATATACACAGTGGTATCTCAAGTTGAAGGATCACTATGCTCACTCAACCCAAGAAGTTTCTTATTGACGTTGGTGTACTATTTATTAAGAATCTTCAGTGGGTCATTCAGTGTTTATCTGATATAAACATCTATGTGTCTATATGAGTCTCCCTAGACTCATGGTTCCTTGAGAAACCATTGGAATCCAATATTCCAATATTTGACACGTACCGGTCTCAACGGGTTTACTTACTGACCAAGTAATTGTAAACCTTGACTAGGAACAATTAAAGAATGATATTGTTATGATACTGCTCTATGTCAGTTGCGATACTTTTACAACTATATCATAACCAATAACTCAATGGTCATTTACGTCTTTACCATATAATAAAAATAATTTATATTATAGAAAATATTTATTTATTCATTAATAAAATACTTACAAGAGTATTTACAGGAAAATATATAAAAAAAAATTGGCCCTCAGAGCACCAACCCTAACATAGTATACTAATTAAGTTTATCAATTATAGATTATTGAAAAGAACTACGATTCCCTTCGATGAAGTGGTATAGTATCAGCCAGATTCCGAATCAGAGAGTGGACCATTTTCTCAATTTGATTTTATTTAAATGTTTTTGATGTAAGACTTACATTTGAAGGCACATAGGGTGTTAGCCAAAGTTTGATTTAAGTTGTTTTACGATTGATGGTGTTTTAGAAAGATTGCTTTCAAAAAGCTTAGGTTTTATGATTTCGAGGTATGAAGGATGTAACGACCGACAGATATTACTACTACCTATGATGATATTATTACGTATAGGACAAAGTAACCAAAGATAAATCATGATGTGATTTAAATTCAGTTATGAAAAGACTATGAGAACGACCGGTAAACTTTTCGAGGACCCGAGAAGAATCTGTACCGTATGCTCTTTTTATACTATATATAGTATTTTGGACATAACTTTTTCATACGAAATCAGAATTTTATGAATTTTATATCTTCGGAAATCTTAGACCGAGACCAACAACTTGCGCGTTAAATATTTTTCCAAATTCGGACCAGAACTAGGTCAAAAATGTAAGTCAAATTCTGAGTGAATAGTGATTTCGGACCCAAATGACAAAAACAATAAATTTCTCCATTTCCCTAGAAAATTCTACACTCTTCTTTATCAATTAAGCCCCCTATATAAATGAATCACTATTCCTTAATGCAAAAGATTAAGAAACGATTTTTAAGGGAGAAGAGAGAAGAAAAACCGTGAGAAGAAATGGAGGGAAGAAGAGGAAGAAGAAGAAGAAGAAGAAGGAAAGAAAGAAGAAGAAAGAAGAGAAAGGAAAGAGAAGAAAAGAAGTTTAGCATCCATGAGACCTTGTAGAAGAGTTGGAAATCAAGAAAGTAAGGTAAGAATCCATAACCCAAATTTTGAGTTTTTGGTTTTTGATGGTATAAATGATTTGATGATGATAATATCACTTTTTGGGTTACAATTGATGAGATTATTAACTTGGGGGATGTGATTGTGTGTTTAGAGACATGGATTAAAGCTTGTTAAATTTTTGGGTTTTATATGTTGAGAATGATTTGAAGAGACTAAAGATTAAATAATGATGTAAAAAAAGATTAATGTATGTTTATTCATGTGTTAGATGATATAAGAGTTATTGGTTGATAGATTGGAGGAGCTAGAATGGAGTAAAGATTAAGAAATTTTAGTTTTGGAAGAGGTGGAAGGGCAAAAATAGATTATGGAAATCGCAGTAGCGTCGCGACGCCGGGAGGTTTAGCGTCGTGACGCGAGAGGAAGAAGAAGATAGAATTCTAGGCGTCGCGCGTCGCGACACATATTCCTTCCTGCGTCGCGACGCGAGGCCAAAAATGATGGGCAATCAGTTTTAACCCCCTTGTTTTACCCTGACGCATTAGAAATCAACCTTATAGACTTGTATCGATTCATACAGACGACCTATATCAAATTATAAAGATCTTAAGTCTTGAGCATATAGTATTTAGATGAATCCTTAAAGAAATCAAGGTTATTTCACTGGATTAATTCTAATCGAATTCCGATTATAGATTGTTCGCAGGAACTGTAATGCCCTTCGATCAAGGATCCAATGCCAGCCAAAATTATCTCTGTGAGTGGACACTTTTTCTTATAAACTGATTTACTTATTACTATTTCAGACTTATATTTTATGCTTTAGGGCGCTAGAAATCTTTGTTTTCAGTTAATATTATATAATTGTGAATTGAGAAAGGATATGATTTTCAGAGATCAGTATTTATAGTTTAAGCTTTAAAATATGATTTTTATGTTTTCGGGGCATGAGGTAAAACCTCACATCAGTATGTAACTTCAGACACAGTTGGAATTGACGGATATAGAGAGCATGTGCACATGTAGAGGATTGAGGGGACACTCTCAGATCCTCGAGCAGGACTAGAGACTACAGGGTCCCGAAATCCTGATTTCAGAATTTGGTGGCTACACTGCCAGTTGAGTTATGGTCCTGGGTGTAAAGCTCTACGTTGCCAGTTGAGTATTGGTCCTAGACGTAGGGTTCCACCAGTTCTAGAGTATACCCAGTTGAGTTATGGTCCTAGGTGTAGAGAGACGTCCAGTTGAGTTATGGTCCTGGACGTAGAGCAGTTTTCAGTTTTCAGACTTACAGTACACAGTTTTTCAGATTTTTAATACCCAGTTTTCAGAAATCAGATTTTAACAGAGAGTTTTCAGATTCCATTATTTTAAAGACAATTTTTAGAAAGATGAAATTTTCAGAAACAGATTTTCCACAAAAGATAATTTGAAAATATGATTTTAAAGTTAAAAGACTTTTATTTCTGTTTTCGATTTTTATCCGCTCACTTAGATTGTATAGCAATCTAACCCCCCACCAGTTTTTAGTTGTTTTGTAGGGATTCTAAGAGGACAAGCTCGGGAGGATGGATACTGATGCAGTCACCGGGGTTGGAGTCCACCAGTACAGAGTCACACAACATAAGAGTCCAGTTCAGAGTCATAGTAATTGTATGCATTGTTAGTATTATATTAGTCCGCATAGATAATCATTAAAAGAGGTGTAAGAAAATGACACTGTGAACTTTCAATTATAAAAGGGTAAAAGTATTATAATGCCTAGTTGAGTTATGATTTGCTTATGTAACATTGCATTTGCGTAGTTTGGAATACAGTCAGACAGACATATGCTATGGGGATAGTACCACTATCCCCTACTGGTAGCATCTCCAGATCGGGGATGTTACAAAGATGGTATCAGAGCATGGTCTAGGGAGTCAGTGACTGCAGTGGGTAGAGTGTTGGGGTCTTGTATACGTAGTATGTCCGGGATACCCGTTATGAGGCACTACCTCTCCAGTATCCGATCCTCGAGTACGTCCTCAAAGCATTACAGACAGGTTAGTAAATATTTCCCCAGCTATTCAAATTCTTTTCCTCATTTCAGTTGAGAATCATTTCGAAGTAATCTTAGATTATTTTTCAAATTTCTGAACAAGCTAGGGAATTAGATTAATAAATTCCAAAGAAAGTCGAAAGGAGAGCAAAGAGAAAAAGATGAGACTATAAGAGTAGGTATCTAGAAGCTTGAACCAGTTAGCAAAAGAGATATGTAGAGATAGAGTAAAATAGAAAAGTTTAAGGATATCCACCCAGGAAAGTAGAAAGAGAAAGATGAAGCTAGAAGAGAAGTAGGATAAGATAGAGGATATAGAATCAGAGCAGTGAGCAAGACACTAGAATCCATAATAGTAAAAGAGAGTAACGAAAGTCCTAATAAGTATTAGAGTTATCTAGTAGACTTAAGATTCTTTTCCTCCTCAAGAAATCCTTCCAAGCAATCCAATAGCTTTCCAAATCCTCTTATAGATATTGAACTTTCCGAGTAACGAAGAATAGCCAGAGAGACAACAGAAGTAAGAAACCCAGAATATAATCGAGAGCTCTAATAAGGCCTAAACGCCGAACTCCAGACACCCAAACCTTGACCCAGATCCTTAAGTGTGAAGCAGAAATGGCTAGTTACCTTACCTCTAACGACCCGATAGAGATACAACCTTAAACTATCCCGTCTTCAAATTCTTCTGTGACACCAGATCAGAGAGTTGCCCTGATAAAGCCTACCTCATAGGCTTAGATGACCGTAATGTTAGACATTATGACCCATAGCGTCACTGTTTTGTAAATGATATTGTATTATTGTACAAAATTAACTATGTGATAATGAAATTGCCTTTTGCCGTTTTGTAATTTATTTACTTTGATATATAAATGGCGAAAGTCCATATGATTAGTTCCGTATTGAGATGATATGAGATAGTATCAATACATAAAGGTTTAATCATTAAATATCCCTAGTCGGAGTATTATCGAGATCGGACATCGATAATACGGAATAGACTAGTATTGCACTTGTGCACGTTGTGAGGGCACAACAGCATAGTTCTCATATATTTAAGTGTTGGATACTTATGCAAGTGCGATAGGAGGTTGTGTTTTACCGATGGTACGGAAAACAGCTTCGCTCTGGATAGACCCCGCGGAATCCCATTGGTAGTATGTCTGCGTGTCTATGGGAGGCCGCATCAGGGTAGGTGTATATGGTCTTAACCTGAGACTTGCATCGCTAGTACTTGCGGCAATCGGTAAACTTTGGTTTTGGTGGTTGGGGGCTTTAACCAGTTCTGTGTTCACCACTTCTGGGTTTATCAGGAATCGTAGTGTACTGGGTGTGATGTCAAGATGGAAGTGTCACTTCAGACATATGGAGTTGATGATCGCGCAGGATACAGAACTAGTACTCTATAAAAGGTTGCAACCGTCGGGGCAATATGACTAGGTCAGGATTGTCCGATTTAAAGAGACTAGTTGCTTGATGTCCGATATATGTTTCGAACGGGGCAGACACATCTCCAGCCCCAGGCCTAACATGTGATCGTCCGACACTGGATCGATGTACGCAATACTACGGTATACTACGCTTGATATAGATCTAATATTCCTATAAGAATATTTCTGGAGAATTGGGTAGGCATCGCGCTTTGCTAGAAGCCAACCTTGTCTTGTAAATCGGTAAAAACGTAGTACTAGGTACGTACGTGTTCGGATTATCCGACGACCGTATTTACTGCCAACATATCCGGAGATCTCTCGGGTCGCTTCCTGAAGATTCACCTATGATATTTGATTCGAACTTTATTAATCTTGGATTAATTGTGGAGAAACTTTATCTTGGATAAAATGCCTTATTTTGAGAGAGAATGATTAATTTGGAATTAATCGGTAAAATAATATATTCGATATATTAAACGAAATTAGATTTCGACGCGGAATTAAAATCGGATTTTAATTCGGGCAAACGAATCAATTTAGAATTAATTCGTTAGCGACGTGAATAGTGATTTCGCTAGGCGTAATTATTTAATTTACGTCGCGACGGAAATTCGTTAATTCGGAATTAGCGAAACCGAGCCCGAAAGTATTTGCGGACACATTCGTATTTTGAAACGAGTGGGACCTGCAAGTCACATCGCGAAGTCACATCACTTGACATGACTAGTTGATGGATGTCACAAGTCACTTTATTAAAGTGACTAGATGTCACTATTCATGAAAGGTGTTGGTGGAGGCATTTAATGCCTTTTTGGAGGGAAAAAAGTCTTTGACTTTTTGCAAAGATATACCAAATATTTTGGTATTAGATTATTCATTATTGTTTTAGAAACAAAACATTGAAAATCAAAAAACTCTCATTTTTCTCTCAAAATGCCGAAACTTGTATAAGGGCAAAGGAAGAATTTTTCTTCATTTTCTCTTTGCTAGCACATCTTGGAACCAAAGGAGGTGATAGGGAAACCACCTTGGAGCTTGGAATTCACAAAGCTTGGAGCTTTCCACCATTTGTCTTCCTTGGCCGAAAATCACAAAGTGTTGGAGCTTCCATTTTGGTTCATTTTCTTCATCACAAGAGCATTGTAAGTATGATTCCGCCATACTTCATCTTTAATATATATATTCATTTGTTGTATTTTAAATGCTTAATCTTTCCTTGGGACAAATAATAGAAACCAACACGTAAGAGACCAGATAAGAGTCTATCCAGGAACTTGGGAGGCAGATTAGCCCGAAGTCAGTAGAAATCCATGAGAATATACAGAATTATACTCGTGAGGATAAAGAGAGTTAGAAGTGACAAAAGCAACAACATGAGGTGTATGCAGAGTGCCATAGTCAAAATTTATAGCAGGAATAGAGAGTATGGATTTGAGAGGCAGAAGTAAGATACAGGGGTAAATAGAGACAGATAAGGAATAATGGAACCTGTGGTGATATGAACTAGAGACATGGAGTTAAGCAATAAAAGATAATATCAAGACTAGTAGTATAAGATAAGCGTAGTAAGAATAAAACAGAATAGAAGGTGAAGGGATTAAAGAAAAAGTTCTATCATTAAGTAAGATACCCTTCTTACCAAGAAGAATTCCTCTGAGATTGATTCAATATTCTGTGAACCATCTCGTATAGATAGAGAATCCTACTATTAACCAAGGCCATTATAAGATAAAGAAGCAAGAAAGTCAAGGACGATCGTCCAATCTTCAAATAGATGCTGAATGCCATAGAGGTATAGAGACTTTAGATTTTACAAACTCAAACCTATAGTCAAATAAGATGAGTGGTGACCGAAATAGCAGATAATTACCCTAACTAAGGAATCTGATAGATAAAGCCCGATCTACCCAGATCTTCACTTTTTTGAGATACCAGTTAAGGAAGCTATCCGGATAAAGTCTACCTCATACCCATCCTATTTGAGCAGTAGGCTCCATCAGGACATAGAGGACTAGAATAAGAATGGAGAAGTTCCCCGAGATATAAAGAAAAAGATTAATGAGATTTAACTAGTTCCTATTAGTATGAGTAAAAGTGATCATAAGAAATGGATGTAAGTCCGTTTTATGAGATAAAGAGACCTTGAGAGGTAGATTACCTAGAAGAATGATCAAGGTAATTTTAAGAATGAAACAAGGGAACCCTAGAACAGTGCAACGATCAAGGTGATTTAGAGTAAGGCTTACTAAGATGAGTATGAGTCCAGGAATAGATCAAATGCTATAGAATCTACAGAAAAGTTGAACTATTAGAGATCTATTGTAAATAATAAAGATAGGCTTGTGAAAACGTAAGAAATATAAGAAAGTGTTAACTGTATCAGTATGGACAGTAGTATAAAGAGAACGCATCAAGGTTTATAAGAAGAAAAAAAGGTTAAGATTTAAGAAATAAATAGAGAAATGACTCGTAGTTAGTCTTATATAGTAAGGAAATAGAAATTGGGGAATGATATAAAAATATTGAAGAATAGCAGGGAAATTTAGTATATTTTCTCTAAGAAGCGATAGAATAAAGAATTGATAATAGTTATGGAACACTAGAGCGTAGTGAAGAAAAGAAACTGTGAAGAATAGTAATGATATGTTTAGGTAAAGCACAGAATGGCTTGTGGTATTGAGTAGAACGGGGATTTAAGGAAGAATAAAATGAATGGACCAAAGATCTAAAGGAAGATGATCTTGGGGGTCGAGGTAAATAAAAGCTTTCAAGGGAACAAAGGAATAAGGAGTCAAGAGACTAAGATTAGGAAGGAACCTTCAAGAAATCAGAAGGATTAAAAGAACAAAGATTATAGAAAATCATTTATGGAAAACTAAGTGAGGATCCCATAAGAGTGAAGAAGTAAGTATTGTAGGAGGAGAATAGTGTATAGGTCAGAGATTAAGTAAGAAATGCTCGTAGTGGGCAAAAACAAGAAACAATTCTTAGAAAAGTGAGTGAGTAAAAAGGTGACAGACTATAACGAGGAAGGATCCATAATAGCAAAAGAGTCCCATAAGGAGAATAGCAAGAGGATTACTATAGTATCTAAAGGAAGAGTATAATAACAGTATAAAGTTAAAGTAACAAAAGAGTAAGTTAGAAATTTTTTTAGCTATACACCCAGTATAAGAAGAGACATCAGATAAGTAAACGCGAAAGCTCTAGATAAAGGTATGTATCATCAAGGTACCGAGAGTTTGAGATTAACTTCCACCCTCCCAACCCTCGATTGATGCCGATAATACATAAAATGGAAGTACAACCTAGAGATACTCCAACCAAAGCAAGAATAAAAGTAGTGATAAAAGACTGAAAGTTATGACCCTTAAGGACAGTATCAAATCAGAATAACAAGAGAAGGAAAGATAATCCGAGTAATGGATAAAAAGGGAAACCATTAGATAAAGTAACAAGAGAATAAATAGTAACCAAGTATATGATAAGAGGTAAATAACAACAATAAGGATAACCAAAGACATATGAGATCAGGTAGCCTTCAAGAAAAGAAAGAAGATCTGACCTATGGTAGGTGCAGATAAAGAATGAAACAGAGAAGTAAATCAACAAGATAGTTGATACTAGTATGGAAAGCAAGATGGTCAAAAGGTAATAACAAATAGTAAAGAGCATACAAGATAAGTATTAATAGAAGGGAAGAGTAATATAAAAACCAAGACAGCAAGATTACCTTAATATGAAAGTTAATGAAGATAGTATACTTAGTTATTACGCATATGAGAAGACAAATGGATATAAAAGAATAGTAGAAAAGATTGAGAATTGAGATCTATAAGATAAAGTTCAAGAATAAAACATAGACCAAGTAAGTTCTTAGTAAAATAAAGAAAGGATGTCAAGAATACATAGAAAGAGTTAAAGAAGAGTTACGTAAAGTACCCAGCCTTAGCTTAAAGAGACCAAACCACTACGGGTTTGGGATGGTCTAACCGCGGGTTATGGGTGGTTTGGTATGTTTATATTATAGCGTGGGAACGACAACATAAATTAATACAAAACAGCTGTCAAGAGAAGTGAGACAGAAGAATAGAAAAGAAAAGATCAAATGTAGTTCACAGATGATCAGATAAATATGACGGAAAGGAAATTGCCAGGTTAGGACAGAATAGTAATCAAGGAATGACAAGGACTAAAGACTATAATGATTATTTAAAAAGAAAACTCAAAGGAAGAAAGACAAAATAGACCATGGTAGTCTGTACTAGTCGATAAAATGAAGTAAAGAATAAGGGAATTCAAGAAAAGATTAGGAAAGAGGAATCAATGAGATACAATCAAAGCAGAAAATAATTCTAAGGTTAAGATGGACAAATGGAACGGAGAAATATTAGGTAGTGGTGTTTAGATATTAGAATCCTCGATGGAAACCAAGAAACCAGCTAGTGAGAGAGTTTGCTCACGATATGGAATCATGAGGCATGAATGAAAGTCTATAAAGAAGAGATTTTAGAGACAAAAGTATGAGGAATAACGGAAGAACAGAAGGACAATAGTAAAAAAGTATTCAGCAGGATTATTATAGAACGAAGACCTAAGAAGAAGGATTAAGTAGCCAGCAAAGGATAGAAACAAGAAAATCAAGGAAACCACGAGTTAGACGCCAAGAGGATTCGAGGACGAATCCTATTTAAGGAGGGGAGAATTTGTAACGACATGTAGATATTACTACTACCTATGATGATATTATTACGTATAGGACAAAGTAACCTACGATAAATCATGATGGGATTTAAATACAGTTATGAAAAGACTATGAGAATGATCGGTAAACTTTTCGAGGACCCGAGAAGAATCTGTATCGTATGCCTTTTTTATATTATATATAGTATTTTGGGCATAACCTTTTCTACGAACTCGGAATTTTATGAATTTTATATCGTCAGAAAGCTTGGACCGAGACCTACAACTTTCACGTTACAATTTTTCTTGATGTAATAAAATACACATGCATACATTTAAGTGTTAGTTACATGCTTTAGGTATTTTTGGACATGCATACATTTTACATATTTGTGTGCATTGATCTTTGGAAAAATCTCTACGCTAGATCATTAAGTGTCATTATTTTAGTTGAAAATATGACATGGTCTGACTTGTCTATACGATGTTAGTGAAACCATTGTGATTGGTCCCAATATTGCTAAAGCATGAGGGATTGGTTATAATATTTTATATTATTCTGTTTAAGCATGAGATGAGTTGAAATTATGATAAAGTATTATCCAATATTACTAAAGCGTGAGGTTAATATTAGTATCTTACTTTCGGCGATAGACAAGTTGATCTAAAAAAAATTGAACTATCCAATATTTCTAAAACGTGAGGATGAGATATGATTTAGGACTGAAAATAAGAGTTGCATGAGATGCAGTTGATAATAATTGTCTACCTCTTGAACTTACAATGGTCAATATTGCTAAAGCGTGAGACTTGAGTAAATGTCAAGGAGGATCTACTTCTCATTATGAGATTTAAGAGTTAAATTTCTGTATTCTTGTTTGTAGAGATTATCAAGAATAAGTAAGACAATGTGAGGGCACTTTATAGAAAAAGTAAATAAATATTCTATTTAGTGTTTTATCATGATATTTAAATATTAATTTTTCCGCTTATTTATTATTTTTCCTTATGTAAATAGAATGTCGGTTTCGAACCCGCTTTCGCGTATACGTGATTCGCATAAGCTTCAGGGTGCTTTTTTGGCTAATGAATCTCCGGATTCTCTGCCAAGTGGAGCAACTTGAATACGTTCTTGACCGTCCAATGCTAGCAAGGGTTTCGAATGATACTTCACATGAAGAACGTAAGACATTCAAGAGATGGAAGGATGATGATCGGAAAGTCCGATCATACATCTTGAAATACATTTCGATGCTTGATTCCGGATCCATCTTGTTATATATGAAGGAACTATTCAGTGATCGACCTTAGGTAGAGGTATACCGGGTGGCTGTCTAGTTTTTTCACACTTTACTCCCATATGGAAAACCTGTTAGCCCATATGTGATGAACTAATAAATTGTGTGGAAGAACTTGAAAGGTTGGATATTCCTATTGACAATCGCCTTGGGAATAGTGTGATCCTCGCATCCCTTCCCAAGTATTTCAAGGACTTTATCATTAACTTTAACATGCATAAGATGCCTCCCACCTATTCTGAGTTGCAAAATATATAACTGACAGCTCAAGAAGACATGAATAAGAATAGTTCTATATTCATGATCACTGGTGCTTCTTCTTCTGGACCTTCTCAGGCTTCTCAAAAGCCGGTTGGGAAGAAATAGAAAAAGAAAAAGAAAGTTAAAGGTAAAGGTCCTAAGGTTGCTCCCGCAAGGTGAAGACAGATGTTGCAAAAGGAAAATGTTTCCACTGCGACATGCTTAGACACTGGAAACGCAAATGTCCAATATATTTAGCTTTTTTGAAGATAGAGCCCTTAAGTATTTGTTTTCCTATTATTGACATTACACTTGCTTTTGATTCTAGTTCGACTTGGGTGTTAGACACCACTTGTCCTTCTCATATCTGTAATACGTTGCAGGATCTGAGAGAAACTAGAAGACTAAAGCCGGGAGAGATCAAACTAAGAGTAGGGAATAGAGATTCTCTACAAGTTGAAGCAGTAGGATTTTTGTGTTTGCCACTCTCAGATGAATTTAATATTCGACTTAATAACTGTTATTTTGTGCCGAATATGATATGGCAAATCATCTCACTTCCTGTACTTGACAGCGAAGGATTTCATATAAATATTAAAGATGGTCTTTTGAATTTATATGATAATATGAATGTTTTGCTTGTTTCTGTCTCATGGTTGATGGATATTACATTCTTGCAAAAAAGTCATGATATCTTTAATTTAGAGAAATCTAAAAGGAAAAGATCAGATGAAATAAATAACATAGAACTTTGGCATATGAGATTTGGTCATATAGGCATAAAACGCCTAATCAAACTAGTTAAGGATGGTGTGATAGCTGATCTAACCATAGAACCTTTACCAGTTTGCGAATACTGTATTCAAGCTAAAATGACCGAATCCTCATTTAGTGGTGTTGGACACCGTGCTAATGATTTATTGGAACTTGTCCATTCCGATGTATGTGCTCCTATAAATCATACTGATATGGGTGTGTTTCAATACTTTGTAACTTTTATCGATGATTTGTCACGATATGGTTATGTGTTTCTTATGAAACATAAATCGGAAACTTTTGAAAAGTTCAAAGAATACCGATTTGAAGTAGAGAAACAAACCTGAAAACTCTTGAAATGCCTTCGATCAGATCGGGGTGGTGAGTACATGAGTAGTGAGTTCGTGAGTTATTTAAAAGATAATGGGATTCTCGCTCAGTATGCTCCTCCAAGCACTCCTCAACACAATGGTGTTTCAGAGAGGAGGAATCAAACTTTATTAGATATGGTTCGATCATTGATGAGTGTCATTGATCTATCAATATACTTGTAGGGCCATGCTCTAGACACTGCCGCTTATCTTCTGAACAAAGTTCCATTGAAATCCGTTCCGACAACTCCATTTGAGTTATCAACTGGAAGGAAATCGAGTCTTAAGTATGTTAAGATTTGGGGTTGTCCTGCCTATGTAAAAGTTGCACAGCGGGATAAACTTGCACCTAGAGGGTACAAGTGTCGATTCATTGGATATCCTAAAAATTCCATGGGATATCAGTTCTATGATCTCGAGAATCGAAATGTGTTCGTTGCTCGAAATGCAACTTTCTTAGAAACATAATTTGTGTTAGAAAGTGCAGATCATAGAATGATTGATTTAGATGAAGTCAATCAAAGTAACATTGAATCGACGATAGAATCAGAAGTTCACGAAGATGAGATACCTTTGACACAACCATCTCATAGGTCAGAAAGGATATTGAGATCCCCTATTAGATATGGGATATCATCTAATGATGCCCTCGATGTTTTTCTTAGTTGAAGAAAAAGATCATTTAACCTATAGAGACGCGATGTTAGACATTGATGCATAAAAATGGCTAGAAGCTATGAAATCTGAGATTTCCTTAATACATGATAATCAAGTCTGGGACTTGGTTCTGCTTCCCTACGGAATTATTCCTATCGGTTTTAAATGGGTTTACAAGAGGAAGCGGGGGCCCGATGGAAAGGTTGAAACCTTTAAGGCCCGAATGGAGCAAAATGATATACTCAGAAATCAACTATTGATTATGAGGAAACCTTTTCTCCTGTCGCCATGCTTAAGTTAATCAGGATTTTTTTAGCTATTGCGATTATGAAATTTGGAAGATGGATGTGAAAACGACATTTCTGAATGGAAATCTTGAGGAAGATATCCATATAGAACAACCCGTAGGATTCGCATTTGCCAAAGATCCAAATCGTCTGGTTTCATTAAAAACAAAGAGGATTCATGTGTCTATAAAAGGGCTAGTGGGAGCATGATAGTCTTCTTAGTGCTTTATGTTGATAATATACTTATTTTCGGAAACGATATAGGTATGTTACAATCTGTCAAAGCCTATATTAGTAAGAATTTTCTCTATAAAGGATATGGGAGAGGCCTCTTATATACTAGGTATAAAGCTTTATAGAGATCGAGCGATGAGGCTGATAGGACTCTCTCAGTCCAAGTACATTGATTTGATCTTAGAAATATACAACTTTGTTGACTGTAAGACAGTCAATGTGCCTTTTAAACATGGTATTCATCTGTCTAAGAAAATATGTCCTAAGATAGATGATGGAAGGGCTAAGATGCTTAGCCAGCCTTATGCTTCCGTGGTTGGTAGCGTACTGTATGTCATGTTATGTACTAGACCTGATATCAGCATGGCTGCAAGTGTTACAAGTTGTTATCATTCTGATTCGGGTCAGGACCATTAGATGGCTGAGAAACATATCCTGAAATACCTTAAGGGTACAAAGGATAAGTTTCTCATTTATAGAGAAAATGACTTACAGTTGAGAGGTTACACGGATTCAGATTTTCAATCTGATCCAGATGATAGAAAGTTTACATCTGGGTTTGTGTTTTCTCTCACTGGCGGTGCCATTAAAGTTTGTAAAGTACAAACTGAATAAAATATAGCGGACTCACTAACTAAATCCTTAACTCCCAACTTGTTTGAGAGACACGTGGAGTCAATGGGTATTAGATACCATCGTGAATGGCACTAGATCAAGTGGGAGTGTTGAAAATGGTGATCGATCACCATTCACCTTTTGTATGAATATTTGATATTTATGCAAGATAATATTTATTTTATCATGGTTATTTATTTAAATATATGGTAAAACTCTTACTTTCATTTATATATTGTAAATCTAAGAGTTAGATTATTCTAAGAGTTAGAGATTTCGAGTTTCACTCGGAACCTTATATGAATTTAGTAAAGACCCGAGAGTTTAAACATATGGTGATATAGTTGCAAGAGTTACAAATGGTGTTGAGAAATATCACGTATTCTCTCGAATATTAATTATTCCTGGTCTAGAAATATTCACATGGGTCGGTCATTAAATTGGTAAGACTATTGCACTATCTATATATGTAATGGACATATTGTTTATCTCAACAGACTGTGAGCTTAGCGGAAGTTCATATAGAAATGCAGATATTCATTAGTGGAATGAATATTGAATTAACTCATAAATGATGACTAATATATATTTCATAAAACTGTCAATAGTTATCTTTTCGAGTTGAGTAGTTATTGTGGTCCTTTGACTTGAGACACCACGGTGGTCTTGTGAGTGATCCTCTATGCCCGATACCATGCATGTCAGAGACCTTTCATGGTCTGACCGCTGGACGTCTATTAGGTATAGACTGATGCTCACGAAGATCAGAGTGTTAATATGAGGATTCGTCAGTAGGGATGTGCATTAATCAATTTTAACCGATTAACCGAACTGTTCCAACCCATTTTTTTATTACGGTTCGGTTAATTTGGTTAAATCGGTTATTATGGTTAAATTTTTAACTTTTTCGGTTATTCGGTTCGGTTACGGTTATGAGATTCGTATAACCGAACTGACCGATTAACCGAAATTAAACACATATATATATATAATATATATATATATATATTATATATATATATATATATATATATATATATATATATATATATATATATATAAGCGCGTGTGAATCCTTTAATTTTTTGAGTTAAGATAGTCTGCATGTAAACTCTCAATTGGTTACAGTTATATTGATTTGATAACACTACCCGAAATTAAAATTGATAAAATTCAAATGACAAGCTGCATTAACAGCTTGGTTTTGTCTCTTTTTAATTTCTCTTAAGAATTTAAAGGTAAAAATACATAAAATTTCAAATGTGTAGATTTTGCATCGTGATGGATTCGTGACCCTTAAAATTTTTAACATCATCGAGGGTTTAAAAAATATTTCTCTTGCATGTAATTAAATATAGATATATTTAATCAAATGTCAGTTAGAATCACTATTTTTAGAATCGGATATGTGATCGAATTAGTGATCCAAAAAATTTAATGCGTTAGTGGTTCGACTGGTTGAAACGTTCCTAAAAATCAGTAGAACCAACCTACATCATATATAATTTTACTAATTAAAAATTATAAAAAATATTAAATTTTAATTTATTAGATTGGTTAATAACCGAATTAACCATAACCGACCGAAATATAATGGTTAATTGGTTAATGGTTATGTGTCATAAATTGGTTAAATCGGTCACACTTTTATTAAATCAAAAATTCCGGTTACGGTTACAAAATCAAGGATTAACCGACCGAACCGACCGATGCACACCCCTATTTGTCAGTCCATATGGTTGGATTATGTTTCCAGATATTTTTCAGAGCATATTTCGGAAATCTTACGGCCGAGAGTTCGTCGAAGAAATTATTTCTTTGACATTATAAATAATATTGAAAAGGGTTTCTCATATATTATTTAGTAATGGAATATAGTTTTGAAAGGTTAGTTTATTTTGAGTAGATAAGGTTTTGACAGTATAACTATAACCTTACTCAATTGGAAACGGAAATGACGAAGGGATTATACATTAACGTTTTAACCTCGACTTGTATGGTTCGACGTGTCGTGTTGTTTAGTCATGATTTGTAGGTGGACAGGCCTTCATGAAATATGTATACAAGTATATGAGATATATATGTATATATATACGTAACAACCGAATGTGAGCCTAGATAGTTCCATTATATTGAGTTTACTCGTTGAGCACTAGGGCGACCTCTCGTCAAATGTTGACAAAGTATTATTTTGGTATTTAGGATTAAATTGTTTAATCCGATAATGCATGAGATGAATTGAATTAATTAATTTTATATCATGAGTTGATATAAGTTTATTGTATAATTAATGTAAATTTGATTTACATTAAATTAGTAATTATTTAATGAATTAATTTATTGTTAAATTAATATACAATATTAATTACTTAGCTTATACAATTAATTAATTAAAGTAAATTGGATAAGTAACTAAATGATTCATAAAAGGTAACTAAGTTAGCTTTATACTAAAGTTGGTTAGATTTATTTTAATTATGGTTAAGCTGCTTTTTGAAACATGTGGTGTAGGGAAAAGATTCCCTTAAACAATGGTTTAAATGAAAGGCTTGGGTTTGTTTTCTATATTTTAATTAATAAAAGGTAATACAAAATAATTGCTTTTATTCTCTTACCTACTTACTGCCGAAAAAAGAGAAGATAAAAATAAATTGAATGTTTTTGTTGCTTTTCATTATTATTCTACTCCAATACTTCCGTGAAAAGAAAACAAGAAAAAAAACACGCTTCATCTCTTTTTCTCTCCTCACTGTCGAGAGTCTGCAAAAAGAGGGCTGTGGTTTTCGGATTGGAATTTTGATTTAATTGAAGAAAATAACGGATTGTTTTGTTCATCAAAATTCAAGATAAATTACTACCATAATGACCCAAACCTTGATTCAAGTCCATAGAATTAATCTTTAAGTGTAACATCCCAGATTTTCGGGACTGTTCTAGAGGATTCCCGGATCGATGTTATAGTCTCGGAGCATGATGATAATGAATAATAAGAGTTCAAGTGATGTTATATGGGTTGGAATAATAGATTATGAATTTTCATCGCGTCGAAAAACGCATGGGGTCAAAAGTCGGTTGCGCGATTTTCGTAAAACGCGTAAAGTTTATAGTTTTGGTCATAGAGTTAGCAAATAAACTCCGATCGAGTTGATTTTTGAACCATCAAACTCTTTTTTCCGAGACGAACAACTTTCGTGTTGATCACGTTTCGAAAATCGTGCCAAAAGGGCTTCAAAAGTGATGATTTCCGATTTTACCCTTAGAAGTGGGGGCATTTTAGTCATTTTTGGATTTTAGATATTTGTTTTATTATTGTTATTATTATTATTGTTCAAATACAGGAAAAAAGGGAAAAACAAAAAAAGAAAACAGAGGGGTTAAGAACGTGAGGAGAGAGAAAGGGAGTTTGGTAACTTGGGCGGCCATCCAGCGGCCGACGGCGGTGCGCGACGGCACCACTGTAATCATCCAGCCACAGCACATCTCGTGGGGGCCGGTGATCACGCAGACGTTGGCGAACGGCGGCGCAGGAAGAGAGAGAAGGGTTTCGGTAATGGGTTTGATGTTTCCGGCTCGTCGGTTCATTCCACGACCCAAGCCACCTACTAAATCGAATCCCTCAATGAGTACTACGAGTGTGCAGAGTCGATTTTGCCAAACAGCAGCCGGCTGCACGCGAAATGAGGAAAGAAGCGTCGGATGAATAGTAACCTATGATGAATAGTAACTCCGATCGAAATTCCGATGACACTAACGCGTTCGTATGGCCGATGGGAGTCCGAATATGGCCTCAGAATTTCGGTACGACTCTCCTTTTAGAATTAGTTATTTTAAAGTGTAACGATTTATATTCGAATATTTCCAGTAGTCCCGTAGTTTAGCGAATTAGCATGAAATGAATTGGATGTGTTTTAATATGTTAAAACGATAAATGTGGTAGAATCCGGGGAGAAACAGATTAGATTTGATCGATCCGGTAGAATTAGCGAGTTTCCGGTAAAACAGAGTTTCTAGCGTAGATGGTCGTAGCCACGGTTAAGATATAAATATGATATTGCGAGGGCAATTGAGTAATTCCAGAATTGTTTAGAGGGTTCGAGACCCTTCCATAGCGTTTGCGGAAACTTTTCCGTAAGTTTTACCGCAAGCGCGTAAAATGAGAATATGAACCTTCTAGCTAGTTTAGAACAATGTATGATCATATATTAGAGTAATGAAGTTTGAACAGTAGAATCAGAGAGGATTCGTGTATTCTGAGAATGTCCGTAGTTTATTATAGATGAGTAGAAAGTTCCGCAAATAGCGGTTCTGACATGTGTTGTGATTTGTTTTGACAGATCGGTTCCAGATTCGGAGTGTCCGCGAAGCTAGGTAAGTAACTCATGCTGTGAGTACTTAGTAGATTTAACAATGTACGAAATTAGTAATATAATAAAGTTGTATATAGTTATATGCATGAAACATATATATATATATATATATATATGTATAAAGATGAATGTAGAAGAAGTAAGCAGATGTATGGGCAAAAGATAAGCATGATCCTATAAAAGTAAAGAGATACATACGTAGGTATAAACCAGTATGTATATACATAAGTAGAGCATACGAATAACGTAATGTTTATGAATATAATATATTGAGACTTGGGTATGGGGGTTGTCGAAACTACACCATAGGGTATGGGATTAAAGTTTAAAAGATGATAATTATAAGGAAGTAAGTATAAAGGTACAAGCGGGTAAATATTCACGGAGAAATAAGTAAGTACATATACAGATTGTTTGTGTGTATTTGATTAAGCATAACTAATAATTTTAGAAAATGCTTAAATAAACCTATTATCGATAGATATTTTAGTATGATTATAAATGATTAATGAGTAATGAAAATGAATGAATAAGTAAACTTGTTATACATAAAGTCATACATTCGTTTATAATGATCGATTGTGTGTGTATGAATATAACTATACATTATATTGTTTTGTGTGCCATTAATAAGGCAAGTTATGGAGGTAAGCTAAGTTATGATGGTATAGATGTGTATAAAGTATATTGTGAACAATATAAGTATATATAATGTGAGATGACTTAAGTTGTAAGCATATAAGGAATAGAATGCATAGTTAATTTCTTTGAACATATGCATAAACACGAGCATGAACATATGCATGAACATATGTGGTATTATGTAAAAAGTATGGTTAGAATAAAAGTAAGTATTAGAAATGAACATGCATAAGTCATTAGATTAAGGGAGTGCATGATCATATCCATATACATACATGATAAAACTGGAAGAGTTTTGAAATTCAAAAGGTTTTACAGAAAAGTAACAGGGATTTTTAAAAGAGAGTTTTCTTTGAAAAGTTTATATAGTTTTGAGATCCATATCATGGTTTTATGGTAACTTGAGATATAGTTGGAATTGACGGATACAGAAAACATGTGCACGTGAAGGGCCAGGATGGCGGCTTAGGATAGTGTACCTGGTCCCTAGTGGTGGCTACACTGCCAGTTGAGTTTTTGTCCTGGGTGTAGAGCTCTACGTTGCCAGTTGAGTGTTTGTCCTTGACGTAGGGCACCACCAGCCTCAGAGATGCTGTGAGTTGTTGTCCTGGGCATCTAGTACCATCAGATTTGAGCGATGCTGCCAGTTGAGTTGTTGTCCTGGGCATCGAGTATTTTCAGTTTTCAGAAATAAGTTTCTTTATAAATAGTTTTATTTAAATTTTCAGATCTTTAGTATAAAGTTTTCAGATATTCTGTATCCAGATTTCAGAACTCAGTTTTTAGAAAATAGTTTTCATAAAACAGATTTTAAAAATAGTTTTCAGAACTAGCAGTTTTTATAAGAAATTCAGAATCTTATAGCAAAAACCAATTTTCAAGTAAAGTTTTCAGCAATGAGTTTAGAAAGAAACTTTTAGAAAAATGGTTCTTCAAAAAAGGAAAAAAAAGGGTTTTCAGAAAGCACTCTCTAAAAGTAGAGTATGTTTAAGTAGAGTATAGTTTATAAGACAAGCATACGAATTCATTTATTCTGGAAATTCATTTGAGATGCATATAGATGTTATTAATGCATGATTATATAATTTTATATTCATGATTATATGGTTAACTTTGTGCATCGCATATTCATATAGAGTTAGCAATTTGTAAGGTACGGGTACATAGTAGCATGATCTTATTTTAATGTATGTATATCAAGGATGATTGTATAAGTTGCTTGCTTACTTAGAAAAAACATACTGTAAGAATGCTAGTTCATGATGAAATGGTAACATATGCATGTAATCATGAATAGTGATAGTGGATTAGGTAATTAACAGAATTAAGATTTTAACAGTCCGATTTGATGATATTTCAAGATAATGAAAGAAATAAAGTTATAATAAATATGTGAACCAGGTTAGTAAAGAGTATAGAAAGTAAGCAAGAATCAGTGTAGCGCAGCAAAAACATGATGAGTCTTATATATTTGTGACATAGAAACTTAATATATATATATATATATATATATATAAATAATTACCTATAGTTTACAGATGTTTGGTAAAGTAAATAGCAAATAAGAGTAGCACCTGATGATCAGTTAAAGTAACATGTTTGTGAAATGGTTAGGAAATAGATAATTAATTCGGACTTCATAGTTATTTGCATGGTTACTAATGACTCACATCACCATAGTTTGTAGTTTTGTAGGTCAGTAGCAGTTGTTAAGAACCAGCAGAAGTTTGGTGAAGACTTTGAAGACAGTGGATCGCCCCATTTGCAGTCAAGGGAGTCTTTGAGTCCTGAGTTGAGTTATGGGTCCTCATGGCCCTTGTCTTTGTACATGCATTTCTATTTCATGTGTAAAAGTTGTAATAGTGTAGTTTTATTTTGAGTTCTGGCCGGAGGCCAAATGATTTACTTTTGTTCATTGAGTTCAGACCTGAGGCCTAGTGATGTCGCATATTTGTTGAGTTTGTTTGAGCAGGTTGTCTCATGGTGCTGGCTATAAGCTAGGTTGCATGATGTTACGAATACATCATGCCGAAATTTCGTCAGAATAAGAGGCTTATGGAGGTAGGGTTAGCCTGTCTCCTGCCGGTAGTATTCTGGCCTGGGCAGGATGTTACATTAAGCGTTATGGATTGATTTGTGTTCTTGAATCTTAGATTTTTCCCTAGGGTTTTAAGAGTTAAATTAGGGAAAATCTTGGTTGTCATTCTTGAGTGATCAAACCACCTTTTGATCACCAAGACTTGTTCTTGAGAAAGCTTAATTTGGTGGAGTTTGAAGAAGTTCAAAGTTTGGTGGAATTTGAAGATTTGGAAAAGCTTGGATGCAAAGATTCAACAAATTGGCAAAAAGTTGAAAGTTTGTTGGTACATTTAAATTTGTCAATTTATTTGTTCAAATTTTGTTGATTAATTTTGTTGAGAAAAATTATTGTGGGTGTGTTGGATAAATTGGAAGCATGTATGTGAGGATTAGAAGCATTAAAGTGTTGGAAAATCGATATATAGTTGATATGTTAATTTTTGTATGCTTGGAATAATTTTGCAAGAGTTGGAAAATTATTTTGTATGCTTGAATTAATTTTTCAAATTTTGGAAAATTAATTTTAGCATGTTTGGATTTTTTTCAAGTGTTGGAAATAATTTTGATGCTTAGATTAATTTGTCAAGATTTGATAAATATATTAAAGTGTGTTGAAAAATTTTAATTGGCTTATGGTAATTATTTTAATGCATGGAAAATATTTTTAGTGCATTAGGAAAATTTTAAGTTGATGAAAAAAATTTAAACTCACTGTTAAGGACTGCCAAATAAAAAAAAATTATTTGCTCGACATTTGATCTCGGGCGGATTCTGCTGCACTCGGTTTTGTCTGTTTCTCACACAACATTATTAACACGGGGTCGGTTAGTAAAATCTGCTGAGACCAATACATGTAGTATATCGAGACTTGATCTGATGGTTTATCTCTATGTACCATGAGTCTTGTGAGTTTCGTATAGACGTGTATGTGTTTATTTGATAAATACTGAACGACTCACCGAAGACTTCCTAATAGATGATACATCAATGTCAATAGGAATCTTCTCGAGTCGAGTAGCATAGTGGTCCTTCGACTTAAGATACCACTGTGGATATATGAGACATCCTCCACACTTTGATGGCAGTCGCGTCATCGATCTATTTAGATCCGACCTCCGCCTGCTCATTGGGTGTGGACTCATGCTCATGATATCCTATGAGTATGAGATAGAATCTGTCTGTCATGTGTATATGGCATATGTATTATGTACGTGTTTGCGATGTAGTAAATCAATGACCGTGGTATACTTCGGAAGGGAGTTTTGAGTGTTATTTAGAGATCGTAAATTTGTAATTCGACTATATTATACTTTAGGGATTTCACCTTCCTATCTATATCCCCGGTATAATATGGAAAGCCCGTGATAGGGGGATTATACGTATGCAATGACCTCGACTTGCATAATTTAGTGAGATTATATGTGGTTGTCATAATTTACGAGTGGGTAAACTACAGACAGAAAATTTGATTCCGTAATGGATAAACCTAAACTTAGAGAGTCTCACAATATAAAGTGTACTCGTTGAGCACTTGGGCGCAACACGTTATGAATAATACAGATTATTCATAATACTTTATTGGATTAAATAAGTTAATTCAAATCCTTTAACGGTTAAACAAAAAGATACATGCATAGGGACCTTTCGTTCATTTCTTAATTAATGCGTATTTGTATTTAATATATGATTTTATTAAATACACATTAATAAATTGTTAAATAAGATATTTGACATATATCATAAATATATGTATTTTTATTATTTAAAGTAAATATGATACATATATTTAGATATTTATATTTAAGTAATTATTTAATTATTAATTAAATTAAACTAATTAAAATACAAATATCTAAAGTGATATTTATGTTAGGAAATGATTAAAGTGTAAATATTTGACTTATTTACATTTATGGTTAAAGATAGTAGTTATCAAATTGGATTTGTTAACTTTTGCTTGTTATTTAATTTGATTAAATAAAATTTACAATCGCCAAAAATACCCCCTAATTTCACCCAAGCCTATTATATAAAGGGAAATGTTTTTTCATTTGCTTGGTTAATGTTAACCTAGCCTCCAAATGTCATCCAAAAATTTCCTAAGCTTTTTAGAGAAGAATATCAATAAGAACAAAGTTAAAGAAGATTTTGGAATATTAAGGTAATCTTTGGTTTTCTTTAACTTAGAAAATTATTTTATTATCCGTGCTTGTATTTTTATGTTGTAGAGATTCTTACATAGTTGTAGAGATTATTTACATTCTAAAATCTGGGGCTTTTTATTTTGATTGATGGTTTTAGAGGTTAGATGCATGTGTGAAGTAAGATTGAGTAATATTAGTGTAATATTAGTTTAATTTTGTCATATGATGATTTGTTATCACTATAGAGTGTTATGACCACTCTCGTAATACCTAAAATTGTTATTGAATTCTTCATCGGTGGTGGCTTTGATTGGTGTAAATATTAATATGATTAATGTTCAGAAAATTAGATTTAAAGCATGAAAATTGATTATTTTTGCATCCAGAGCAGATTTGGAAATTCTGGAAACTTTTAGTTGAAAAAAATATTATTATAATATATTGGAAGTGTATTGTGCAATGGGATAATAGCTGGAAATTGTTTCGAAGTGGAAATATACGAAAACGGTGAATAAGGGCGTTACCGGGTGACAATTGTCCAAACAGTGAATTTGTCACTGTTCAGGTTGTCACTGTTTAGGCAGCCCATGAACTGCCCAAGTACTATTGGGGCTGATCTGGGGAGCCCTCACATGTATGATTGATTGGTACCGACAAAAACACATTTTATATTATTTTACGGAAAAACGTTTCGTAAAAGTTTCACGATGTTTTCTGAATTATTTATATTGTTATTTGATAAAAAAAAAAAAAAATATGTTTAGGTTAAATATGAATGAATTATTCATATGGGATATTGAATAATTTATTCGATAAATTTAAAAGTTTTAAAGTTACGATTTCGTCACCCCAATTAGCACGCTTTCATGGTGTATAAAAAAACCATTAACATTTTTAAATTAGCTACTTTCTTTCACTTATTGGTATGAAACTTAATACAAGTACACAATCAAATCCTCAGAAAGCTGTTGTAAAACTGCAGCTTTCAATTTTGAGGCTTAATTACTTTAAAGAAGAATAAATGGTAAACACAGTTTGTGCCATAGTGAGAAACAACAGGATCAATGCAGCCAAAGCAGAGATGAACGACCATGGAGTGTCAAAATAAGTATACTTGAAACTTGCCCATTGAACATGCCAACTGTTTCGATAATAATCATGCACATCATTAAAAAACTTGGACAAATAACACAAATCAATATCAAACGCCACATCCTTGCCCAAATTATTGATGAACCTCACAACTTCTGCATCCGTGCCCAGATTATTCTCAATAATATTTCGATCACAGAGATATTCAAGGTCTCTAGATGTGTTCACCAGGTAATCTAACATGGTAACATAAGTTGTGATGTGCTTAGAGCAGCCTGATTGGCACTGTTCATATGCCACACAATTTTGTAAAAAAGAGGTCATGAAGTCATCAATCGTGATGGTTGGCATTTCAATTGAACCGTGTCTGAATTTTACCACCATGAAGCTCTCTGCCTTCACTGCTTTGAGCTTGATTCCTGCACGGCGAAGCTTGGATATCGAGTGGATTTCATGTGTCTGTGTATTGGATTTCACCTCAGGCTCTGAGTGATCCGATGGAATCAAGCTTGAACGGACCAAGTCAAGTAAGTGTCTGCCTTTGTGATTTTTGTACTTTTCAAGATCTTCATCTGGCCTTTGAATAGCATAATTGAAAAATTCAAAAGCAAGAGCAGCCAAAGTTGGACCAGATTCTTCTCCAGGCAATTTTGATAAATCAAATAAACATTCAAGAATGAAACAAGGAATTTGATTTTCCATCCGAAGAAAGTCTGTAAAAAAAGGGCAAGATCCATGACATGGTGATCATAGGATCAACGGGGTCAAATTTTACCAATCCTGAAACTTTCCTGAACAATTCAATGATAAAAAGCCCATCAAGAACCAACAATTCAACAAATTCATCTGTTCCAAGATGAATAGTTTCAGAATAACATTCTCTTGCCTTCATTTCTAGAGATTCTACGGCTTTCAGATAATCTTCTAAATCTAAACCTTTAGTGATTTTAACTCTATTGACCAAGTTGCCTAGATATCTCCATTTGTGCTCCTCGATCATTTGAACATGAGCTTCACCATGATGATATGGACCAATAGAAACAATTTGAGGTTGATAGGACTTACCATTGATGTTAATAAAGCTCTGTGGGACTCTGAAAATGCAGCAAGATTTCTTACCAGCTGAGTTACTTAACAGTCTTGGTGGCTCCGAGATTTTCTTGTGCATGGATTCCAAACGATCCTTGTTCACTTCCCAAATTCCTATGACATGATTGGCTTCTGCTTCTACGGAACGGGAAGTGCTTCCCATCTCTTTCATAAATTACGCGGATAGGCCAAAGTGTTTCTTTCGAGTAATTATCGAAGATTGATGATGTTTCAATTCTGATTCAAGGGAAGATCATAGAGACTCATGTGTCAGATTGATAGAAAGATAATTACAAAAACAAAAAAATTATGTGGCTGAATGAGAAGCCATGTGCTGAAAGTGAAACATAAATTGATTGCGTGTAAGTTAAGACTGATCAGCCCAAACTCAACAACCGAGTCTAGCTTGCCATACCGCTCCATCTTAGTTTCGTTGAATTGAAATCATCTCCAAGGAAAATTATTCGGAAGGACAGGTATTCTAAAAGACTCAAACATCCCTCTTCCAAATTTAATTTTCATATTTCTAATAAAAATCATTTTGTAAGTGCTATTTAACTATTACTTTTTTAATTTATTATTAAGAGCTTCAAATAATTTTAATATGATTTTAATCAATTTCAAACCGTGTTTAAATTAATTTACAATTAATACATATAAGTAACCCACGACTAGATCAATTGCGTAACATCCATGCACATAGTCAAATGTCATTGTGTTTATAAATATCATTTATAAATCAATAGTTGCGTGCATAGGTTTCTCATTGGTGTATTCGGTGGCTTGGTGGTGAAGGGTCCAGAATCTCACCTTGAGGTTCTGGGTTCGAATCCAGGGGGTGCAACTTCTTGTAAGAGCCTGGGGCAGCCGGGGGTTTTACCTGCGCCGCGGCCCAGAATGGGTGGTTTGGTGGCGAGGTTTCCAATGATTTCAAAAAAAAAAAAAAAGTATTCGGAATCGATGGGCTTAATTATATAAAGTATATTAGATTTCAGACTCGTGAGTGGGCTTAGCAAATCTGGATCGATCTTGCATTTCCTGTTGTTACTTGGTGGCATTAACGGTAAATAACTATATAAACACACACATATGCGGTAAGTTTCAATGTCAAGTATCGCCTTGGATATTTTTCTTGTGTCGTTATTTTTCATATATTTTATTGAGATTTGTTGAAACTTAAAAGAGATTTGTTGTCTCATCAACCTGATTATATTCATACCAATCATATTTGGCCTAATAAACAACCAATCAAATAGCCATAAGTGTGCACCATAAAACTTATCAATGATACGTGTATGATCTTCGTAACGCTTTGGTGAATTGTTTATTTTATTAAAGTTCATAAGTGTAGAAAAACATCGGTGAGATATGTTTCGGTCCGTTATCTTTGACATAATCACCTTTGATTTGAGCAATACATGCGGTATAATCTTCATAAATTATTGTTGGGATGTCTGCAATTTAAGATAATTTACATGTGCTTTGAATATGATGAATAACAGACCGCAACCATACATATTCTCAACTTGTTTCGTGTAATGCAAGAATCTCAAGGTAGTTGGAGGATGTGGAAACAAATTTTATTTTGCAGAGAACCAAGAGATTGCTATATTATTGTAGGTAAAAACAAATCCTATTTGTGAAAAGTTTTATGTGAATCAGATAAATATCCAGCATCTACATAACCAACCAGACCAAGATTTTCTACTGGTTTATTTGAATAAAAAATCACAAATCAATCGTTCCGTGTAGATATCAGAAAATATAATTAACACAATTCCAATATCTTCTAGCAGGTTCAGCACTGAAATGTGCCAATAAGATTACTAAGAAAGCAATATATGGTGAGGTACATTGTGCTAAATATAACAAAGAACCAATTGCAT
>SKCR01035758.1:0-50045 GCA_019454045.1 Zanthoxylum bungeanum | reverse complement strand
AGGCCCAAAAGGTTTTTCTATCAAATAGAATAACTTCTCAGTTCCCATGACTATCCCGAGGTTCTATTTCCAATTTGAAAATTAAAGCCGTTTAAAGACATTTTCTCCCAGGATTATGTTTTAAACACTAATCTTTCAGTTATCTTGATTGCTATAGTCCAACTATCCAATCAACGATTTCAGGTACTATTGATTATAATGATTACTATAGTCTAACTATATAATCAACTATAATTTAATTGGTTAAATTCAAATATATTGATTACTATAATCCAATTATATAATCAACTATAAATTGAAGTAGTTTGAATACAGTCCAACTGTTTAATTAAAACAACGATTAAATATTAGTCCAAATAATATATATTTATTAATTAATGACGAAAAATTTAAATGAGCGCGTATTGGCAAATATCTAAACGAAATTGGAAATCTAATACTTGCCTCCCACAATTTTTCGGCGAGCCTCTAACCCTCTGTTGAGTACTCAGGAAACCTTGTTTCCTAGTGGGCTAGGATCCGTTAAATAACACACAACCTTGACTTTGGCCAACAAATTGTATGATATTTAACTAGGTAGATCTCTAAGATCAATTGGATCTCATCCAATTCCTAGATCCAGTAGGTGGACATCCAAGTCCGAAACATATATCTTATATATGCCAATATATCCAATATATTCCCTAACCTTTTTCCTCTGAATCAATTAAGCCTTGGCTTTGGCACAACAAACTTAATGATTCCAGTTAAGCGGGACCCATTGACCATGGAAAGCTTCGTAATCGATGTCGATGGACAAGAAGTGATCTTGACTTTGGCCAACAAATCACAACTTGGACAAGACATGCGATATGGAACAAAGCATTGATGATTCAAACACATCCGCGATGGACAAAGGTCTTGACTTTGGCCAACAAACCAGTTGTAGGCATTGCATTTTCACATTTGAAACCCGATGATGAGCCTCATTTGGAGGCACTACCTTTTGAGTCACGAAAGCCGCGGGAAACGGATATCGGAAGGGGAAATTCAGAATAAACAAGCTCACTGTCTTCGTTGGTGCTGCGTTCGTTACTTCGTTCGAACGAAAAACAGATTGCGGGTGTTCGTGTCGCGTTCGATGAAGCGTTCGAACGGTGTCGGTAATTCTGGTTTTGCTGCTAGCCTCACACCCAGCCCATTTAGCTCCCCAAAGCCCATAAAACACATCCCAAATTAAATAAATAAATATTAATTTAAACATTAAACATTAAATAAAATATTTAAACCATTTACCAATTAAATAAAATAATTACCTAAATTAAACTAAAATCATGCCTAATTAAAATCAATCAACCAATTATATTCCCAATCTAATAAGATTATTCCCAAACTTAAAATATTGTATTCCTAAACCAACACAAATTAAATATTACAACTTCCTAAAATAAAATATTTTGTCCCCCCTCAATCTTGTGTATACCTTTCTCATCTCTCCTAATTTGGAAACAAGGATCTCTTCCTTGTGAGACAAGGTGAAACCCTAGACATCTTCTATATAAACAACCCCTAACCAAAGCCATCCTCTCCTGGACACAACCTAATCACGCCCAAAGCATAGAATTCACACCCAAAATCTCTCTAGACTCTCTCTACACACCCGAGACTAAACAAAAGAAAAACACACTTGACATATACACAAAAAGAGAACAAAAGAGCCCCAACCATCTCCTCCATAGCCGAAAACCACCTCCGTAAACCCCCCTACACATCACCGAAACAGCCACCTACACAGCAGCCCTCCACCACCGAAAATTACCACAAAAAGCCACACTGTATTACACGCCCAAACAGCAGCAAAATCACCTTAACAGCAGCCCAAATCCTTAAAAAACAGTAACATAAAAACTGCATAGATAATCTTAAAAATAATCACATATAATTGCACTAAGAACCCACACAAACTTGGAATAGTTTATTGAAAACGTTAAAACAGGTGGCCCATGCAGTGAGCAGCAAGACAGAAGCCGAATAGGAGAAGAACGGAGTTCGAACCGCAAGCAAAACAGCAAAGCAGTGAGCTAGGACGCTGAACCAGTGAACCAGAAAAGTTGCGGAGCTGTACCCCTTCCGATCTTCGTGAAACGCGAGTCCGAGAGACGGCTTAAAAGGTTAGACCTGAGGGTATCTTTCACACTTGTTTTCCTTTTCCGCATTATTTATTAAGTATTACTTGTATGATTGTCATGTTGAAATGCGTGTTGTGGTCTTTGAGTAGATAAATATGCATGAATTATGAGATGTAATATGTTGTGGGTATTGGATGAATGAGAGATGTGTCAACTCTCGCGGTATATCGGATGGAAACCCGGACATAAATTTCATAGCCGATTCCGAATGGACGGTAGTATGATCTGTACTCGGGCCACAACTCCACGTACCGCTTGGGTAAACAGCACCATCTTTCTTTCGTTGTGTGCTTTTGCTTATTTAGTTTTCTTTACTTGAATTCAATATGTTGTTTATTTATGCATGATTCAATCAGGCGCATGGGCTTAGTGAGTTAGTCCAAAGGTCCTCCATTTGAGAGAAAAAGAGCCGAAAAGGCCACCTTTGTGACACTACTTCGCCGCACCGGTTGATGTGTGTTCGGTTGGATGCAAGATACGTTCAATCGGGCATACTTAGTTTGATGTTATTGAGTTTATCTTTTATGTATGGTTCAATCAAGCGCATGGGCTTAGTAAGTGGAATGAAAGATCCCTTATGGGGAGGGGTTAAAACCCGTTACCACGATGCTTTGCCGCGCCGGTTGATGTGTGTTCAGATTGGATGTAAGATGTGTTCAATCGGGCATACTTGGTTGATATGATTGGTTCTATTCTTGTATGTGTGATGTGACGCGCATGGGCTTAGTATGTTGGTCTAAAGGTCCTCTCTTTGAGAGATCAAGAGCCCCAAAAGGTCACCTTTACGGCAGTACTTCGCCGCGCCCTTTTATTTTGTGTTTATGTATTGCGTCCCATTTCATGCATCAGGTCTGTTCCCGTTCGAATGCGTTTACGAACGCAACTCGAACGCGCATGTGTTTTTGCCTTATCATGTGTCAGGTCTCATTTCTGTTCGAACGAGTTAACAAACGCCATACGAACGTGAGCATTCTATCTCATTTCCGTTCGAACGCGTTAACAAACGCCATACGAACGTGAGCATTCTGTCTCATTTCCGTTCGAACGCGTTAACAAACGCCATACGAACGTGAGCATTCTGTTTCATTTCCGTTCGAACGCGTTTACGAACGCTACACGAACGCGAACACACTGAACTGAGTCTTCTTCATTAGATTTCATGCATAATTTTCCAAGTAGCTATCTCCACATGTATAAATGCAAATATGTTAATGTATTACAATTCATATGCTTATGTCATGATAACATTTGAGTATTATTTCTTGCGGTATATCGGATGGAAACCCAGACGTAAATTCCGTAGCCGATTCCGAATGGACGGTAGTGCGGTCTGTACTTGGGCTACAAATTCCACGTACCGCTTGGAAAAATGCCTATATGTGTGCTTGTATGGTTAATATGTGTGCTTGTGTCTTCCTGAATGTGATATGCAAATAAAGTTGTATGCTCGTTGCTATCTTGATACATGTTAAGCATGCAAATTTAACGTGAGATATATGTGAAATGTTTACATAAGTTTTATCTGGAATATGAGAATTTAGAAGCATGATACTCTTGGAAATAAGTGTTACTTAAGCTTGATTAAATTATTACATAAATCATTTCATTACAAGTGACATAAGTAAGGGACCATTCTGAACCCAACGGTTTGAGGTTTTCCCTTGCGAGGGGTGAGTGCGGCCTTAAATCTTTGTCCCGGTTCACACCGGGTGGCGACTCCATGTTATTTAGTACTTCCCAAACTAGGCCGCGAGCCTAGGAACGGCGTCGCCCAAGTTTCTGTTGTCCACAGTCTGGCGACTCCACTGGGGATAGAAAGTGGCCCCGAAATATTGTCTTGTAATGTTTGGATTTATGCTTTTAATTGACCATGTCTATAGTGGAAAAGTGGGGGTCTAATCAAGGGCACTTTGAGGCTAGGTAATGGTTTGGTGTGTCTTCCTTCACTCACTACCTTTCTAGAAGGAAAAGCTGTGAGGGCACCTATATGGCCATCTACTCGTAGCCTTTGTGATGGACTAATTTGGAGGACTCGTTGTTTATTCCTGACACCAAGCGATAAGAGCCTAAGAGGCTTTGGGTATTTAAGTGAGCCTCGCTCCACCTTCCCTCTGGGGAATCTACAACGGGAAATCCATTTGACAGTCCGTCACACACCATGGCTCATTGGCACGTACCTTAGTGTATAAAAGGGATACGCTCACTTGGTCGCTCGAACCCTTGAGTGGGGAGACCTAGTTGTGGGCTATCCTTCGCCAGTGAGAGCCTTTGTCCATACTCTTGCAAATCCACCCATAGACTGGTTTGTATGGTTAAAGTAGCAATTATTTCCTTGAGTATGTGCTTGTGGACCATCCTCATTTGGATGCAGTTGGACTATTGTCAGAAATGCGGGCTTGCTGGGCCATTTAAACTGGAGCAAGTTCGTACCGTATGACTATTAGGCCCAAGGCTTCTGAAATGTTGATGGGCCATTATGTAAAAATTATTATGTTATGCTTGCATTATCTCCCTTCTATGCTTATGTTTGGGAACATCACCGTCTGGATCCATTTGGACCATTTTCATGGGATATGGGCTTGTTGGGCCATTTAAACTGGGACAAGAACGTATTTCATGACTATTGGGCCAAAAGCTTCTAAGTGATTGATGGGCCACCTGTGCTTGTTTTCGGAATATTATCATTTGGATTTAGTTGGGCTCTTTGCCATAAGACATGAACTCGTTGGGCCATTTAAACTGGGACGGGTTCACCTTTATGACAGTTGTCCAAAAGCTTCTAAAATGATAATAGGCCGATTTGTTTGAGAATTTTATTTGATTTAATATATGTTAAATATTTCTTATGCATATCATGCATGCATATACCCTGTTAACATCCTATGTGTCTTAAAAGACACCATAGATACCGTTTGGTTAGAGAAGGAACCAGACTCACTAAAAGAACAAGTATGAGTGAATCCGATAATGAGGTGTCCCGTATGGATCAGTTAGAGAATGGTCTCGCCAAGATCACTGAACAGTTGCAGGCTTTGACTACTGCTATGGCTGGTATAGCTGGGTCTCGTGCCGGGGTTCATTCTGGGGATGTGAGGCAAGAGGAATCTCCGAACAGATTGGGGGATGATATCCCCGCTTTTGATGATGATATGGTAGAGTATGCAGCAGGCAGAGTATCTGGGTCTCAGACAGAGTTACAGAAACTTCGGGATCAGGTTGAGTCGGTTACCCGCAAGATGAGGGGTAAGAATGAGGATTTGCTGGATTATGACACTTTGACTTTTGAGGAACAGTTGCCTGCACAGTTCAAGATGCCGGATATGGCTAAGTTCAACGGGAATGGGATCCGAGGGTGCATCTCCGACAGTTTGTATCAGTCATGAGTTCAGTTGGTTCTTATCTCAGCGCCAGGTACAGAAAATGTTTGGAATGTCGCTTGAAGGAGCTCCCGTGGTATGGTACCACAGTTTGGAGAAGAAAGTAAAGGAAGATTGGAGGGAGTTGGCCGATGCTTTCCTGAAGCAGTATGTCACTGACTTGGAGATCGATCTGTCACTCCGTGATCTGGAGAATGTTAAGCAGAAAGCGGAGGAGAGTTTTAAGGAGTATGTGGACCGGTGGAGGGGTCAATTATTGAAAATGCAGACCACCTTCGGAGAAGGATCAGATCAAGATGATTATCAAGGGCACCAAGCCCTCCATTTACGGCAAGTTGAGGAGGATGACCTCCATGATTGCAGACTTTCGGCAGTTGAGGGAAACTGTCATGGATATTGAGGAAGAAGAGGCCGAGAATAGAAAATTCTATGGTCTAAACAGGAAGCCCATTGGGGGAACATCGGGAACAAAGCCCGTTTCCGCTGAAGTTGCTGCTATCCGGAACAGGCAGTTTTCCAACTTGGGAAGGCCCCTGTCTAAGGTGCTAGAGAAATTGAAAAGACAAGGGCTCTTGAAACCCTTGGATACCAAACCATTACCCAATCCCCTACCATCACATTATAACCTAAGCCTTTACTACTGCCACTTCCACCAACAAAAAGGCCATGACAAACCGACAACTGCGCCCGACTCCGCCATGAAGTCCAAGACCTAATAGACTCCAAGAAAATACCCAACCCAGAAACAGAACAGCCCGACACACACAGAAACCCCTTACCCAACTACCGTGCCGTACCACCACCAGCCTACATGATCAATTCTGGCCTCCCAGAAGACCTTGTCCTAAAATCCTTTCACCCACCCTCAAGCCTTTTGCCTGGGAATCTGGGATAGTACTAGTGAGGATGAGTCTGAGCAGAAGAAAAGCTTTTGGCTTGATTTCTCTAGCAGTGATGAGGAGGAAGTAAGGGGAATGACACGTAGCGGTCGTTTTTACAATGATATGGCGGAAAAGGGTAAGGAAGCTTTGACAGATGGTAGAGAAGTGATTGAGGCTGCAGAAAATACTGAAGGGGATATAGTGCTGAGGCAATTGAGGAAGACTAGAGCACAAGTCAGTATCTGGGAACTATTATGTGCATCTCGGGAGCATAGACAGGCTATGGTTGAGGCCTTGAGCAAGATTGTGGTACCGGAGGATGCCAACCCCGCAATGTTTGTTGGGTCGGTTCAGAAAGAAGCTTTGCAGATATCCTTTTCTGAGGATGAACTCCCGGCGGAGGGGAGAAATCATAACAGGCCTCTATTTATCAGGGCCGAGGTGAGGGGCAAGAAAACTTCATGTGTGATGGTGGATGACGGTTCGTCCATCAATGTGTGCCCGTTGAAAATTCTGGCAAGATTGGGTATGAAAGCAACAGACTTGGACCCCTCCAGTATGACTATTAAAGCTTATGATGACAGTAAGCGGGGAGTTGAGGGTACCTTTGTGGCTATGGTCAAGGTAGGGCCGATTGAAGATGAGGTTGAGTTCACAGTGCTGGACATCCCAGCCACTTTTGCTTTATTGTTGGGAAGGCCTTGGTTTCACAAACTTGGGGGCGTGCCTTCCACTTTGCATCAGATGATCAAATTCCCGTATGAGGGAGAAGTTGTTACTATCCGGGCTGAGGTAGATAATGCCGTGGCTGCCTTGGAGATACAACCTTTCACGAGGTTTCAGGTGTCAGCTACTTTTGAGGAATGGGTGGATCCTAGGGTGGCTAGGATTATGGAGAAGATGAAGTTTGAGCCAGGTAAAGGTTCAAAATTACCGGATTTCAGAGGACAGACTACTCGGAAAGGTTTGGGGTACAAATCTGACGAAGAAAAGCCAAAGGTCAAGAAAAAGGGCCTGAAACTGATGGAGTGCTTTGGGAAAGCTTCAGGGTATCAAGGAGAGCCTGAACCTGTGAAAGTCAATGGGATTGTGGTACCTGGGTTTGAGATCTTCCAGGATTTGTTGGGTGAGAAACCACTGACTGGGAAAGCTGTGGAAACAGAGATTTGGGAGAAGAATTAATGAAGTTAGAGAGCCTGACTCTGGAAGAGGAGGAGAAGCCTGAGGAAGACCTGATTGCAGAGGAAGAAGTGTCTCTAGATGATGAAGACATTTACCTTCCTGATTTGTTTGAATGTACTTCCGCATTATCCAATAATAAAGACATTTCTTTTGCTTACTTGCCTGAGTCATTTCCTGTTTACTCTGCATGAATCAAGCATATTTGACATCAGTTCAGCCAGAACTATTGCATTTAACTTGGGTACACTTGAGAACCCCAAAGAAATTTTAATTGCAAGTGAAGTAACCTCCGAAGAGAGGGAGAAACTAGAAGAAGTGTTGGTCAGATATGCCAAAGTATTTGCTTGGTCTTATGAGGACATGCCCAGGGTAGACAGAAACATTGCCCAGCACACAATACCAACTTATCCGAATATGAGGCCAGTAAAGCAGAAACTTCGACGATGAGACCGGAATGGGCTGAGAAAGTCAGAGAGGAAGTTAGAAGCAGATAGATGTGGGGTTCCTGGAAGTGGTAAAATATCCCAATGGTTGGCTAACATAGTACCGGTACCAAAGAAAGATGGGAAGGTCAGAATGTGTGTAGACTACAGAGATCTCAATAAAGCTTGTCCGAAAGATGATTTCCCTTTGCCGCATATAGATGTTCTGGTTGATAGTGCGGCTTTGTCTGCTATGTATTCATTTGCAGATGGATTTTCAGGGTACAATCAGGTTCTCATGGCTGAGGAAGATAAACAAGACTGCATTTGTTACCGAGTGGGGTACCTATTGTTACAAAGTAATGCCGTTTGGGCTTAAGAATGCAGGAGCTACTTATCAGCGGATGGCCACTACACTCTTCCATGACTTGATGCACAAAGAGATTGAGGTGTATGTGGATGACATGATGGTGAAATCAGAAACGAGAGTTGGGCATATTGAGGCATTGGAAAGGTTCCTTCAGAGAGTTGACAGATATAACCTGCGGCTTAACCCCAAGAAATGTGTGTTTGGGGTGACATCAGGGAAATTGCTTGGTCATACAGTGGGAATGGGCGGAATAGAGGTAGACTCCGAAAAGATCAAGGCAATCACAGAAATGCCTGCACCGAAGACGGAAAAGGAAGTCAGAGCATTCTTGGGGAAGATTCAGTACATCAGTCGGTTTATTGCCAAGTTGACATCGGTATGTGAGCCTATCTTCAAACTGTTGAGAAAAGATCAGCCAGTGAGATGGAATGAACAGTGTCAGACCGCCTTCGACAGAATCAGAGAGTACTTGGTGAAGCCACCCGTATTGAAACCTCCGAGGTCGGGTAGACCTTTGATATTGTATTTGGCTATAGAATCAGAAGCATTGGGAGGTATGATGGTACAGCAGGCAGATGAGACAGGGGTAGAACATGCAGTTTATTATCTGAGTAAGAAGATGCTCTCGTATGAGGCCCGATATCAGGAGGTTGAGAAGATCTTTCTTGCAGTGGTATGGGCTTCCAGAAAGTTGCGACATTACTTCCAGTCTTACAAGATCCAGGTGGTGGCAAAGGAGAATCCTCTGAAATATCTTCATTCAGTGCCTTCACTAGTGGGAAAACTGGGCCGATGGTTGGTATTGTTGACAGAGTTTGACATTGAGTATATCACCTCCAAAGTGATCAAAGGACGAGCAGTAGCGGAGTTTCTGGCATTGCAACCTGTTGAGGGGGATCAGTATAAGTTTGAGTTTCCAGATGAAGAGATCCAAGCAATAACAGTTCAGAGATGGAAGATGTATTTTGATGGAGCAGTGAATTACAAGGGAGCCGGAATTGGGATCGTGATAGTAACCCCCGAGGGAGAGACTTTGCCTTTGGCCAAGAGGTTGACATTCAGAGTGACTAATAACATGGCCGAGTACGAAGCATGTGCTTTTGGTTTGACAACATTGATAGCCTTGAAGGCCGCGAGTGTGGAAATCTACGGAGATTCTATGTTAGTAGTCCAGCAGATGCGAGAAGAATGGGAATTGAAGGAAGAACGGTTGAAGCCTTACCTTTTTCACCTCAGAAAATTGGCACAGGATATCCCCGAGTGTAAGTTTCAGCACCTACCGAGGGAAGAGAATCAGATGGCAGACGCATTGGCTACACTAGCAGCGACTTGGGAAAATCCAGAAAAGTTAGTAATGAGGCCGTTGATACTGACAACAGCAAGTAAACCTGCTTATGAGATAGAAAGAATTCTGGAAGTTGAGGTTGACGACGGTAAACCTTGGTATTATGACATTCAGAGGTATCTGGAACATGGTGAATTCCCGGAAGGGGCGGGCAGAAAAGACAGAATAGCCATTCAGAAGTTGGCTTCCCAGTATGTGACTTTGAGAGGGGAACTGTACAAGAGGCAGGCAAACGGTATTCAGTTGAAATGTTTGAGAAAAGAAGAAGCTCAGAAAGTGATGGAAAGTACATGCCGGGGTATGTGGTCCGCACATGAATGGGTTGAACTTGTCCCGCAAGATAGTGAGACAGGGGTTTTATTGGTCAACCATGGAAACGGACTGCGCGAAGATGGTAAAGCACTGTCATGACTGTCAAGCACATGGTAATTTGAATCACTTACCGCACACAGAATTGCACGGGTTGTCAGAGCCGTGGCCTTTCTCAGTATGGGGAATTGATATGATTGGGGAAATTCGACCAAATGCATCAAATGGGCATCGCTTCATAGTGGTGGCAGTAGATTACTTCTCAAAGTGGGTGGAAGCCGAATCCTTCCGTAATGTTACAGCGAAGCAGATGGCAAAGTTCATAGCTCGGAACCTCATTTGTCGGTATGGTATGCCGCATCATGTAGTGACAGACAACGGGGTCCAGTTTTAATGAGAGACGAAGGCAATGTTACAGAGGTATGGGATAGGCCACCACAAGTCATCACCGTACAGGCCGCAGGCAAATGGGGCAGTTGAGGCAGCCAACAAGACTATAAAGACAATTTTAGCCAAGATGACAGAAAATTGTAGAGATTGGGCCGAGAAATTACCGTATGCTTTGTGGGGGTACAGAACATCAGTAAGAACGGCAACGGGTGCAACACCTTACTCCTTGGTCTAATACGGAATGGAAGCAGTATTGCCAGTAGAAGTGGAAATACAGTCCCTGAGGTATTAGCAGAGGCAGAATTACCGGAACAAGAATGGGCCGCACAGAGATTTGATCAGTTAGCACTGTTGGATGAGAAGAAACGAAGTCTTTGTATCACATGCAGTTGTATCAGAAGAGACTAGCCCGGGCATTCAACAAGAAAGTACATCCCACAAAGATCAGAAAGGGTGATTTGGTACTTAAGCAGTCGAGGTCGTCGACGACAGATCCGAGAGGGAAATTCAGGCCTAACTGGGAAGGACCTTACACATCGTTCAGAAAGTCATGGGAAATGGAGCAGTGAGGCTATCAGACTTGGAAGGAAACGAGTTCACCGAGCCGATCAACGTAGACAGATTAAAGCAGTACTTTGCCTGAGGGAGAGAAGACTGAGCAGTCACCACAAGGATCGACAGAAGATCTAACCCAACGGAATAGGAAATCATTCATGCATACACGTAACGTTGCATTCTCTTTGTGTTTGTTTCTGTTTTGTGTTCGCAGGTTCAAAGAAAGAAGAAAGCGGCAGGAATGAGCCAAGCAACGTCAACGCAATTTCAATTTTCGGGGTGAGTCCCAAGGGGCGAGGCCCACATCAGCTTGGGGGCGAGGCCCATATCATGCCATCTCCGGGTATGGAGACACATCATCAGTTCGAGGGTGAGGTCCCTATATTCAGCGGTGTTGGGTCGAGGTGCCCAGGGTCGAGGTGCCCACTACATCATCAGTTCGAGGTGGGGGTCCCTATAGTCAGCGGTATTGGGTCGAGGTGCCCAGGGTCGAGGTGCCCCCGTTGTCAGTTGTAGAGTCCGGGTCGAGGTGCCCAGGGTCGAGGTGCCCACTACATCATCAGTTCGAGGGCGAGGTCCATATAGTCAGCGGTATTGAGTCGAGGTGCCCAGGGTCGAGGTGCCCCCGTTTTCAGTTGTAGTTCCGGTCGAGGTGCCCAGGGTCGAGGTGCCCACTACATCATCAGTTCGAGGGCGAGGTCCCTATAGTCAGCGGTGTTGGGCCGAAGTGCCCAGGGTCGAGGTGCCCCCGTTGTCAGTTGCAATTATTGGGACGCGTCCCAGGATCGAGTCCGCTGCAGTACCAACTCAACTCGAGGCGGCAGCCGAGCCAGGTAAGTAAAATGCATTGCATAACTTTGATAGGATTGTTCAAAGTCACACACTGCACAAGTCCCATCAAAGTGGGGCGACTGTAGGCATTGCATTTTCAAATGTGAAACCCGATGATGAGCCTCATTTGGAGGCATTACCTTTTGAGTCACGAAAGCCGCGGGAAACGGATATCGGAAGGGGAAATTCAGAATAAACAAGCTCACTGTCTTCGTTGGTGCTGCGTTCGTTACTTCGTTCGAACGGAAAACAGATTGCGGGTGTTCGTGTCGCGTTCGATGAAGCGTTCGAACGGTGTCGGTAATTCTGGTTTTGCTGCTAGCCTCACACCCAGCCCATTTAGCTCCCCAAAGCCCATAAAACACATCCCAAATTAAATAAATAAATATTAATTTAAACATTAAACATTAAATAAAATATTTAAAACCATTTACCAATTAAATAAAATAATTACCTAACTTAAACTAAAATCATGCCTAATTAAAATCAATCAACCAATTATATTCCCAATCTAATAAGATAATTCCCAAACTTAAATATTGTATTCCTAAACCAACACATTAAATATTACAACTTCCTAAAATAAAATATTTTGTCCCCCCTCAATCTTGTGTATACCTTTCTCATCTCTCCTAATTTGGAAACAAGGATCTCTTCCTTGTGAGACAAGGTGAAACCCTAGACATCTTCTATATAAACAACCCCTAACCAAAGTCATCCTCTCCTGGACACAACCTAATCACGCCCAAAGCATAGAATTCACACCCAAAATCTCTCTAGACTCTCTCTACACACCTGAGACTAAACAAAAGAAAAACACACTTGACATATACAGAAAAAGAGAACAAAAGAGCCCCAACCATCTCCTCCATAGCCGAAAACCACCTCCGTAAACCCCCCACACATCACCGAAACAGCCCACCTACACAGCAGCCCTCCACCACCGAAATTACCACAAAAACCACACTGTATTACACGCCCAAACACACAGTAAAACACACCTTAACAGCAGCCCAAATCCTTAAAAACATTAACATAAAAACTGCATAGATAATCTTAAAAATAATCACATATAATTGCACTAAGAACCCACACAAACTTGGAATAGTTTATTGAAAACGTTAAAACAGGTGGCCCGTGCAGTGAGCATCAAGACAGAAGCCGAATAGGAGCAGAACGGAGTTCGAACCGCAAGCAAAACAGCAAAGCAGTGAGCTAGGACGCTGAACCAGTGAACCAGAAAAGTTGCGGAGCTGTACCCCTTCCGATCTTCGTGAAACGCGAGTCCGAGAGACGGCTCAAAAGGTTAGACCTGAGGGTATCTTTCACACTTGTTTTCCTTTTCCGCATTATTTATTAAGTATTACTTGTATGATTGTCATGTTGAAATGCGTGTTGTGGTCTTTGAGTAGATAAATATGCATGAATTATGAGATGTAATATGTTGTGGGTATTGGATGAATGAGAGATGTGTCAACTCTCGCGGTATATCGGATGGAAACCCGGACATAAAATTCATAGCCGATTCCGAATGGACGGTAGTATGATCTGTACTCGGGCCACAACTCCACGTACCGCTTGGGTAAACGGAACCATCTTTCTTTCGTTGTGTTGCTTTTGCTTATTTAGTTTTCTTTACTTGAATTCAATATGTTGTTTATTTATGCATGATTCAATCAGGCGCATGGGCTTAGTGAGTTAGTCCAAAGGTCCTACGTTGAGAGAAAAAGAGCCTAAAAGGCCACCTTTGTGACACTACTTCGCCGCATCGGTTGATGTGTGTTCGGTTGGATGCAAGATACGTTCAATCGGGCATACTTAGTTTGATGTTATTGAGTTTATCTTTTATGTATGGTTCAATCAAGCGCATGGGCTTAGTAAGTGGAATGAAAGATCCCTTATGGGGAGGGGTAAAACCCGTTACCACGATGCTTTGCCGCGCCGGTTGATGTGTGTTCAGATTGGATGTAAGATGTGTTCAATCGGGCATACTTGGTTGATATGATTGGTTCTATTCTTGTATGTGTGATGTGACACGCATGGGCTTAGTATGTTGGTCTAAAGGTCCTCTCTTTGAGAGATCAAGAGCCCCAAAAGGTCACCTTTACGGCAGTACTTCGCCGCGCCCTTTTATTTTGTGTTTATGTATTGCGTCCCATTTCATGCATCAGGTCTGTTCCCGTTCGAATGCGTTTACAAACGCAACTCGAACGCGCATGTGTTTTTGCCTTATCATGTGTCAGGTCTCATTTCTGTTCGAACGCTTAACAAACGCCATACGAACGTGAGCATTATGTCTCATTTCCGTTCGAACGCGTTAACAAACGCCATACGAACGTGAGCATTCTGTCTCATTTTCGTTCGAACGCGTTAACAAACGCCATACGAACGTGAGCATTCTATTTCATTTCCGTTCGAACGCGTTTACGAACGCTACTCGAACGTGAGCATTCTGTTTCATTTCCGTTCAAACGCGTTTACGAACGCTACACGAACGCGAACACACTGAACTGAGTCTTCTTCATTAGATTTCATGCATAATTTTCCTAGTAGCTATCTCCACATGTATAAATGCAAATATGTTAATGTATTACAATTCATATGCTTATGTCATGATAACATTTGAGTATTATTTCTTGCGGTATATCAGATGGAAACCCAGACGTAAATTCCGTAGCCGATTCTGAATGGACGGTAGTGCGGTCTGTACTTGGGCTACAAATTCCACGTACCGCTTTGAAAAATGCCCATATGTGTGCTTGTATGGTTAATATGTGTGCTTGTGTCTTCCTGAATGTGATATGCAAATAAAGTTGTATGCTCGTTGCTATCTTGATACATGTTAAGCATGCAAATTTAAACGTGAGATATATATGAAATGTGTACATAAGTTTTATCTGGAATATGAGAATCTAGAAGCATGATACTCTTGGAAATAAGTGTTACTTAAGCTTGATTAAATTATTACATAAATCCTTTCATTGCAAGTGACATAAGTAAGGGACCATTCCGAACCCAACGGTTTGAGGTTTTCCCTTGCGAGGGGTGAGTGCGGCCTTAAATCTTTGTCCCGGTTCACACCGGGTGGCGACTCCATGTTATTTAGTACTTCCCAAACTAGGCCGCGAGCCTAGGAACGGCGTCGCCCAGGTTCTGTTGTCCACACCAGTGCCAATCTTGGATCTTGAGAATGAATCATTCAATAGAAAGAAAAACGCTTAATATATGTTGAGGGTTTTTCGCGTAATTGGCAACCAATTAATTATATTTGATTAGGTCTCATCATACACCCTTAAACATGTATTCTAAAAGCATAATAAGGCGCGATAAATAAATTAATAATGATATACGGATGAATATATAAAACAACTTGTTCCTAGAACAAATCTCTCCATTTCCTATCTTCCGCTAGCACAAATCTTACTTCTACCCAATTACATAACACTTCTAAAGAAACCTCATTTACATTGAGGGGAATAGGTGAGAAGAGAAATACAAAGAATCAATAGGTAATAGGCTGGACACAGGTCCAATTTAATAAATTCTAAATTTATTACAACAATTTCCAAAATTGCCTTCACCCATCTAATTCCATCTGATATACATTATGTAGGAAACGCTTTCCCTCGTGCAGCGGAAGCGATTAGGCTCACGGATCGAACTTGAAAATTTTTTATGCTCTTCCCTTTGCTTGGCCGAACCACACCAGTGGATTCACTGATGTTTTGGACAAAATCTCAGCTCCGGAATAGCCCCGAAACAGTCCCCGAACAGCCCTTGAACTGCAGTGAATAAAACGGACTGTTTTGGACACGTTATGGGCGCGAACTGCACCCTTTCAGGTCTGATTTGCGCCACTCACTGCTCAATTTCAGATCTGATTTTTCTCCAAAACACAATCCTAACATAGCCCTAAAATTATCCTAAAGTGTTTCCCAAAATCCCGAATGAAAACCAAACAAAACGGAGCTCCCTAATAAATTGTATCTGCGCAAATTGTAGGGATTCCAGAGGCTGGTTGTCGTGACTTGTGTTAAGTATTTAGGGATATTTTTCAACGTCACGAGGTCTTCCGAACTATGTCTCGACACTAACGGAGGGGGTAGTGTGGGCTACACTCACAAATTAATCTCTAAACGGTTTAAAGAATAATCACACCACACCCAAAAGAATTCTCAACTCTTGAGAGCTTGGAGAAGGAGATGGAGGCTAGGTTTTTTGATTTCTTGGATCAGAAAAATTAAATCATAATTTTTCTTTTATACTTATGGTTAATTCGTTTCATTAAACAAATCAACCACTAGTCTCCCATTGCTCTTGAAATTCGGCCAAGGGGGGGATTAGGAATCCTTGTTTTATTTTACTTCCAAAATAAACAAATCCTACTCCATTTAGGACTCCAAATTTTCGGCCAAGGGGGATTTAATTTGGATTTGATTTTGTTTCCAAAACAAACAAATCCTATCCCTAATATGACTCCAAAAATTCGGACAAGGTAGGGGACAATTAGGATTTGATTTTGTTTCCAAAACAAACAAATCATATTCCTTATCCAATAAGGAATCCTACCTTGGTAATAATCCTTAGCCTTATTAAATTATATCATATATAATTAATGTTCTAATTTAAAAATTATAATATAATTATTAATACTTTATATTAACTTTTAATATAAAGTCTCATGTGTGATATAATTATTATTAATCATATTAATAATATTTATTCCTTTTGTGAGTATATAATTGGACCATCCAATTATATTAGCTCCGCTATAGTAAATCGAGCTAGCACGGGGACCAAGTGGACCTACGGTTCTGAGCTCCAATAATCTCGAAATATTAATTAAGCTCTTAATTAAATATTACGAATTATTAACTTCGGGTTATTCCACTAAAAACCCGAAGTTGCACTCTCGTCGCCGTAGATGAAATATAAGGCCGAACAAAGTCGGTGCCCACCGATATAGTCATTACATACGAATTGATCCTTCACGAATATCTCGTATTGGAGCCGGGTCATATGTCTGTGTTATACCCCTCTAATTATTTTATCTTAAGTACCATTGATTCTCTAACGAACGATTCATTCATAACTGTTATGAATATTAATCTTTCTATTCGTAATAGAAAGACTTGAGCGCTCTAATCGTTCAAGTACCGAATCAACCCTTAAGAGAGATATTCATCTACTTCTCGCAAGAAGGAGTGAATTCCATGTCTATGTAAAATGTTCCCAGCTACATAACAGACTATGCCCCCAAAGTACGTAGTTATTGGTTGGGATTGCTACACCCACCTCACCTTGTAAATCAAAGGACACAACCTGTTATGCAGGAGTTCGTAGTGTACTCAGGATTAAGATCAATCCATATATGACCATCAAGTAGATCGAAATGACTTTCTTTGTTTAACGGATATTATAAGAATGTCATTTCTATCTAGGTCCAGTCCTATATGATCACATCATATAAGGTGCCTCCATTCTCATATCTCTACATGGACGATCCGGATTAAGATCGTCATCCAAATATATAATGGACCGCAGCTATAGATAAACCACAAATAAAGTACCCGGTTTGTTTGCTCTCTATGGACTATTTAAGATTACTAACTTCAGTCTTAAATCCTCTGGTGCATGACGTTCATACACCAAGTCTGAAGGTACATAAGTAATCTACGGTATTTATAAAGATATACAATATGCGATATTGAACAAATAATTAGATAAGTGAATAATGCATCATTTTATTTCTAAACACATGAAGCCGTTTACATCACATGTAGCTCTAGGGCATACATCCCAACAATCTCCCACTTGCACTAGAGCAAATGGGACATGTCTCGTAAACCTAGACCATCTAGGTGACCATCAAACACTTTAGCCAGTAAGGTCTTTGTAAACGGATCAGCAAGGTTCTCTGCGGATGCAATCTTTGTGACGGTAACGTCGCCTCTCTGCACTATCTCCCTGATGAGATGATATTTCCTCTCTATATGTTTTCCCCTCTTATGGCTTCTTGGTTCTTTGGAGTTTGCCACTGCTCCACTATTATCGCAATAGAGGGTGAGTGGTTTATCCATATCTGGAACAACTTCCAGATCTCCCAAGAATTTACGGAGCCAGACTGCTTCTTTAGCTGCTTCACAAGCCGTTACATATTCAGCCTCCATGGTGGAGTCGGCAATGCAAGATTGCTTTATACTCTGCCAAACAATAGCCCCACCACCTAGGGTGAACACTGATCCAGATGTTGATTTCCTGGAATCGACATCTGTCTGAAAATCAGAATCTGTATATCCTCTTAGGATCATATCCTCTCCAGAATATACTAGCTTATAATATATCGTTCTCTTAGATATTTGAGAATGTGTTTCACAGCCACCAGTGATCCAATCCCGGATTTGACTGAAACCTACTGACTACTCCCACTGTAAAACAGATGTCTGGTCTCGTGCATAACATAGCATACATGAGACTACCAACTGCTGAGGCGTATGGGATATGTCTCATTTCCTCAACGACTTGAGGTGTCTTAGGAGACTGTTCCTTCGACAAATGAATTCATGCCGATAAGGCAGATTGCCTTTCTTAATTCTGCATCCCGAATCGCATAAGAATCTTGTCGATGTAGGATGCCTGAGACAAAGCTAATAGAAGTTTCTTGCGATCTCGAAGTATCTGGATCCCAAGAACATAACTTGCATTTCCCAAATCTTTCATTTGGAATTGCTCAGCTAGCCAGGTTTTTACGTCTGATAATATTCTTACATCATTCCCTATAAGTAAGATGTCATCAACATATAAGACAAGAAAAACCACCTTCCCGTCAATGACGCGCTTGTATACACAAGGCTCATCAACATTTTGCTCAAAATTATAAGACTTGATCATTGTATCAAATCTTATATTCCAAGATCGAGATGCCTGCTTGAGTCCATAAATAGACCTTTGCAGCTTGCAAACTTTTTGCTCTTGACCTTGGGCGGTGAACCCTTCTGGTTGTATCATATAGATACTTTCATCAAGAATGCAGTCTTGAAGTCCATTTACCAGATTTCATAGTCATAATATGCGGCTATGGATAGAAGAGTGCGGATGGATTTTAGCATAGCTACTGGCGAGAAAGTTTCCTCATAGTCAACTCCCTCTTTCTGGGTATAACCCTTGGCCACTAGTCTAGCTTTGAAGGTCTGTACCTTCCCATATGATCCCCTCTTCCTCTTGTAGATCCACTTGCAACCTATGGGCTTCACTCCATCAGGTTGGTCTATAAGTTCCCAGACTGAGTTGGAGTACATCGACTCCATCTCCAGGTTCATGGCTTTGAGCCATTCTTCTTTGTCAGGATCATCCATTCACTACTGTAGGTCAATAGATCATCTACACCATCGCTGGAGGTGATAACTTGTGCCTCTCCAACCCCTAAGTAGCGATCAGGTTGTCGTACAACCCTCCCACTACGTCTGGGTGGTAGATCATTTTGACTTGGAAGTATCTGACTATCAGATGTCGAAGGTGCTATGTATTTGTCAACTTTTGTTGACGATGGCGCGCTGGTCGAACCAGTAAGTAACTCCTCGAGTAACATTTTACTACGAGGTTTGAACTCCCTCATGTTGTCCTCCTCTAGAAACGTAGCATTTGTCGATACAAATACTTTGTTATCATCGGGACTGTAGAAGAATCCTCCCTTAGTTTCCTTCGGGTAGCCTACAAATAGGCACACCTGAGAACGTGGTTCCAACTTTATAGTCATTCTTCAGCACATGTGCTGGACACCCCCATATGCGGAAACGTCGTAAACTATCTTTATGACCATTCCATAACTCTAAAGGAGTCTTAGGAACAGACTTTCGGCCAAGGGGGATTTAAACAACCCGTTATGCAGGAGTTCGTAGTATACTGAGGATTAAGATCAATCCATATATGACCATCAAGTAGATCGAAATGACTTTCTTTGTTTAACGGATATTATAAGAATGTCATTTCTATCTAGGCCCAGTCTTATATGATTACATCATATAAGGTTCCTTCATTCTCATGTCTCTACATGGACGATCTGGATTAAGATCGTCATCCAAATATAGAATGGACCGCAGCTATAGATAAACCACAAACAAAGTACCCCGGTTTGTTTGCTCTCTATGGACTATTTAAGATTACTAACTTCAGTCTTAAATCCTCTGGTGCATGACGTTCATACACCAAGTCTGAAGGTACATAAGTAATCTACGGTATTTATGAAGATATACAATATGCAATATTGAACAAACAATTATATAAATGAATAATGCATCCTTTTATTTCTAAACACATGAAGCCGTTTACATCACATGTAGCTCTAGGGCATACATCCCAACACATTATTCATACATCACATCCATGTATTCACACAAAGCATGTTATCAATCAATCTAATCCAATTAATTAATCTGAAATTAATGACCATCCAATGTTCAAACAACGATTTGATTTGCACGAGTCCAACTCGTTTTAAGAATAAGCACTCAAAGTATGAATTCTCGAATTATATCAAACTACAACATTAAATCCAATTTAATTTGTATTCAATACTAATTCTATATTTAATTCCAAATTAAATAATTACACTTTATTAATGACCATTTGCGACTTAGATTCTAAATCTAATCTTTACGGGTCTCAAAGCCCAATTAACATCCAATGTCAATTTAATTAAAGTCCAATGGGCTTTCAATTAATTTATAAGGCATGGACTTTGGCAACCAAAGCCCAATAAGGAATCACCATTTGCGAAAAATCAATTTAGGCCCATTAGGCCCAATTAAAATTTTAAAGGCCCGTTTTATTATATTTGGACTTTATGGAAATGATTTTAGGCCCAATTGGATCCAACCAATTAACCTAAACCAAACTTGGCCCAACCAAGCCCATTAAGCCCAAATACAACATTATAAGCCCAATTCCAAATTTAGCCCAACTAATTAAGTTCCAAAATTCCAAATTTCACAATTTAATTAACTAAAGTGCTTTAGCCATAATTAATTAGTCAAATTAACATTTCTAAAATATCAATTTACATAATTAATCATGCTAATCATCATCAACACATGTCCAACATTATTGAATCAAAAAATCAATTCATTTCCATGCTATATAGGTCATGTCAATTTGGGGATTTTAAATCCGATTTCGATTTTAATCCAATTAAATCCTAAATAAATTTATCCCAAGTCTTTCAATTCATCCAATGATCAAAAAACAAAATCACCATGACTTTAGGGCACTTCAACACATTCGGCCAAGCCAAATATTTGGGGAAAAAATAATCCAATTCAGTTTTCATCAAATTGATCATGCATAACTCTAAGTTATCATCATTCAAGCATACTCAATCAATCAATTTCATCAATCATGCTCAAATCAATTTTACCCAAATTTTACCCTAAATCAATTTCATGTTTAATCAAGGCTCTTGATACCATTGTTAGGTTTTCTAGGTCAAACCAAGATCAAATTAAGTGATGAGAAGTGTGAATACATCAAAGTAAAGTTGCGGAATACTCACTTTGATCGGCTTTTGCGATGCGAAGAACAATAAAAATATTTCTTGAAGCTCTCGGCCAAGGTCCTTTTGTGCTCCTTGTGTGTTCGGCCAAGCCCCTCCATGGATGATCTTCAAGCTCCAAGCATTGTGAATGGATTCTATGCTCATGAATGGGTTTCCCTATCACCTTGTTTGACCCCTTATGTGCTAGCACCTTGGAAATTTTGCCACAAAATTTCCCTTTTTACTTCTTCTTGTTCTCGGCCAAGCCAAGAACTTAGAGAGAGAAATGGCAAGATGCCGTGAGAGGGAGAGAGGAGAAGAGAAGTATATGAGTTGGTTTTTGTGTATTTGGATTTCAAAAATCTAATACCAAAATTCCAAATTCAAAAAGGTACAAGGCATTTAAAGCCTTTCATCTACTCACATCACTCAAAAGTGACATCCATCACATCACTCAAAGTTGATGTGACTTACATCACAAGAATGACTAATGATGTGATGCGTGATGTGACTTGTGGGCCCCACTTGATTCGAAATGCGAGTGGGTCAGCAAACACTCCCGGGCTCGGGTTCGCTAATTCCGAATTAACGAATTTTTTGTTGCGACGTAATTAAATCAAATTTAATTAAATAATTATGCCTAGCAAAATTACTATTCATGTCGCTCGCGAATTAATTCTAAATCAATTCGTTAGCCCGAATTAAAATCTAATTTTAATTCCGTTTCGAAATCTAATTTCGTATAATATATCGAATACAATATTATCCCAATAGCTGCAGCATATAAGAGCACCAGTTTTGTATCCTACGTGACCATCATATCCATATGACTGAAGTGATACTACCATCTTGACATCACACCCAATAAACTACGATTCTCAATATACCCAGAAGAGGCATACACAGAACCTGTTAAAGCCCTGGACGACCAAAACCAAAGTATATTGATTGTCGCAAGTATTAGCGATGCAAGTCTCAAGTTAAGACCAAATACACCTACCCTGATTCGAACTTCCATAGACACATAGTCATACAACCAATGGAATTTCGAGGGGTTTATCCAGAGCGAAGGTGTTTCCGTACCATCAGTAAACACAACCTCCTATTACACTTGCATAAGTATCAAATACTTAAATATATGAGAACTATGATGTTATGCTCCTACAACGCGCACAAGTGTAATACTAGTGTATTCCGCATTATCGATGTCCAATCTCGATAATACTCCGACTAGGGATGTTTTAATGATTAAACCTTAGTGGATTAATATTGTCTCATATCTTATTAATCTGGAACTAATCATATGGACTTTTATCATTTATATATCCCGGTAATCTAATTACAAATGATAAAAGAGCAATTTCCTTTGTCACATAGTTAATTTGTACAACAACACCATGTTCTGTACAAATAGTGATGCTATGGGTCATAATTGTCCAACAACTGCTCTAGACAGAAGTAGGTCCATAGAATAATGACACCTATCGTGGTACTATTAAAAATACAGTACTTGTAGATGGAAAGAGTAAAGATGGTGATCAGAACCCCCGAATCTTTGTATAATTTCTGACATGACTCCGGAGTGATGTCACTCTAAGGTTAACTCACTCTGAATTAAAGACATTCTGAGGTCAACTAACTGTGATACAATTCAATTTGAAATAAATTTACTCCGAAAGCTATTGAATGGTCAATGTACGAAATGAAAGCACTACAATATTTACACCAACATTCTGGAGTACATGAGGTCATGCATCAAAATCCAAAGTGTTGGAAAATTATGACCCATAGCGTCACTATTTGTACAGATCACGGTGTTGTTGTACAAATTAACTATGTGACAAAGGAGATTGCACTCTTATCATTTGTGATTAGATCACCTAGCTATATAAATGATGAGAGGTCCTTGTGATTTGTTCCTGGACAGAGAATGATATGAGACAGTATCAATCCACGAAGGATAAATCATTAAATATCCCTAGTCAGAGTATTATCGAGATTGGACATCGATAAATACGTAAAAGACTAGTATTACACTTGTTCACGTTGTGAGGGCACAGCAACATAGTTCTCATATATTTGGGTATAGGATACTCATGCAAATGTAATAGGAGGTTGTGTTTTATCGATGGTACGGGAAACAGTTTCGCTCTGGATAGACCCCCGCGGAATCCCATTGGTAGTATGACTATGTGTCTATGGGAGTCTGCAATCAGGGTAGGTGTATTTGGTCTTAACCTGAGACTTGCAACGCTAATGCTTACGACAATCAATATACTTTAGTTGAGGTCATCCAGGACTTTAACCGGTTCTGTGTACGCCGATGCTGGGTATATTGAGAATCGTAGTGTGTTGGGTGTGATGTCAAGACGGAAGTATCACTCCAGTCATATGGAGATGATAGTCACGTAGGATACGGAACTCGTTCTCTTAAATGCTCGAGCTATCGGGAGATTATGACAAGGTCATGTATATCCGATTATAGAGACTAGTTACCAGACATTCGATATGTGCTTCTTACGGGGCAGACACAATTCCAGCCCCAGGCCTAGCACGTGAACATCCGATACTGGACAGAAATACGCAATACTTCGGTATACTACGCTTGATATAGATCACATATTCCTATAAGGATATTTCTGGAGAATTGGGTAGGCATGGCGCTTTGCTAGAAGCCAACCTTGTCTTGTAAATCGATACAAACGTAGTACGAGGTACTTACGTGTTCGGATAGTCCGACGACCGTATTTACTGCCAACATATCCGTGGATCTAATGGGTCGCTTCCCGAAGATTCACCGATGACGTATAACTCGCACTTTATTAATCTGGGATTAATTAGAAGAGAGAGAAAATTAATCTGGGATTAATTACGGAGATATTTTATCTGGGATAAAATATTAATAAAAGAGAGAGAACGATTAATTTGGAATTAATCGATAAAATAATATATTCGATATATTATACGAAATAAGATTTCGACGCGGAATTAAAATTAGATTTTAATTCGGGCGAACGAATTAATTTAGAATTAATTCGTGCGACGTGAATAGTGATTTCTCTAGGCGTAATCGTTTAATTACGTCGCGACGGAAAATTCGTTAATTTGGAATTAGCGAACCCCAGCCCGAGATTATTTGTGAGCGCATTCGCATTTCGAATTCGAGTGCGGCACGCAAGGCAAATTGAGCGTCAAATCGCTAGTCACATCAAGCGTCAAATCAAATGTCACTTTGAGTGATGTGACAAGTTGTCACTTGATTTGAGTGATTGATGTGGTTGTTGAAAAGGCATTAATGGGCTTTTGCTTTTTGAATTTTGTAAATGAAATAAATATATAAAGCATTTTTCCTTTACTTTTCTCTCTCTCTCAATCGGTTTTCATGAAACCCTTTTTCCCTCCTCTTTCTCTCTCTCTCAGTTGGACTAATATTTAAATTGTTGTTTTAATAAACAGTTGGACTGTATTATAGTTGATTATATAATTGGATTATATTAATCAATATATTTGAATTAATTAATTTCAATTTACAGTTGATTTTATAATTGGATTATAGTAATGAATGTAATTGAGGTTAATTGATTTAAATATATTTGATTGTATAGTTGGACTATACTAATCAATATAATAAATAGTACCACAAATCGTTGATTAAATAGTTGGACTATTAGAATCAAGAGAAAAATGAAAGATTAGTGTTTAAGACATAATCCTGGGTGAAAATGTATTTAAACGACTTTAATTTTCAAATTGGGAATAAAATTTCAGGATGGTCCTGGAAAATAATAAGTTACTTTATTTGATAAAATAACGTATTATGCCTAAAGCCCGGAGTTAAGCAAATAAGTGGAACATGATATTTGGAATATTCATGTAATGATAACTTAAGTGCTTAATCCATTAAGCTTGTCGCGATATAAACTCCTTAATTTCTTTATCAGAACTAAAGATTAGATTCTTAAAATATGATACTGAAATTGAAGGATCTTTATAAATCTAAAATTAGATTTTAGAAGTAAAAATTGCAATAAATAATTCTAGAGAATTAATGACTAATCTCAAGGAGATAAAGTCAAAGTTTGCAATTAGACAAGTAGCGCAAGGCGCACCTTACTTCGATATTCTAGAAACCCGAGGCTTGGTCAAAGGCTACTGGAATGTTGAAAATGGCAAAGGCAAAATCATTATAATCTTCTAGGAAGATAAAATGACATATCCTAAGAAGGAATTGAAGACGAGCAAGGCTGACTTCAAATATGATTGTCATAATTATGTTCACAGCTAGTATTAAAATTAGGTTTTAGATACTTAGTGTGATACATAAAATATATGTATTGATGTTCAGAATTTGTTTTGAACAGGATACTGACTTCAATTGAGATTTATCTGCAAATTGAAAACGGGACGAAAGTCGCTGTTTTAACCGTAGATACCTGAATTTAGGAACTACCTTCGGGTGTGTACCTAAATTAGGAAACTGTTATAATGCAGCTAGTTTGACTAGATACATTATCTCTATATCAGTGTTTAACCCGCTGCGGGTGAACCTTTATATTCTAGAACACTAAAGTGTTTCATTATATAAAGATGATATTGAGATAAACGCATTAGATGTGAATAACATCATTTATATTTTGAATATAAATAAATCTTAAATATATAACATGACAAAAGGATAGCTCAAACTGATTCGATCAGTTAAGAAACTTAAATGTGGCATAGTTGTCAGGGACACTATTAAACAAGAATCGTATATCCACACGTTCGGAGAGTGGGTACTAGGACTAATTTGATTCTATTCAAATAAAGTCTACGAATCTAGTTTATTGGGCAAAGTGCCTAAAATACTATTTACTTGGTAAAAGTGTAAATGACACTGATCTGTAAGCCCTAGTTCATAGTGAAGCAAGTAGGCCCATGTCTAGCTAGGCTAGATGTGGATATGAATATTTCGTGACCTTTACGGATGTGGCATCACGTATCGTTATGTGTTTCTTTTGAAGAACACAAATCGAAAACTTTCACAGTTTCGACACGAAATAGACAAACAGATTGGCTATAGTATTATATCGTCACGGTAAGACCGTAATGGAAAATACTTAAGAAATAAGTTTCTCGTATACTTGAAAGAGTATAGTATTCTTTCAAATAGGACTCCTCCGGGAACACGTCAGTTTGACGGTGTGTCCGAACAGGATTAACCGAATTTTATTAGACATGATAAGGTTAATCACGAGTCGCTCTGAGCTACCATTTCCTTCAACGGATAAGCTTTAAACAGTGCAAGAACTTATTTTGAATAAGGTTCCATAATAATCTGTTTGACAGATATCATATTAGATATTAACAGGAAAAGAAACCGGGTTTCACAATCCTGAATATTTGGGAATGCTAGGCATACTTTTGGAAGATACCAAACAAGAACCCAAATTGGATAAGTGCTAAATGTAGGTTATCCTAGGTATACCATAAGTATAGTACTTATACATCTCACCAGAGAACAATTAGATTGTTGCTCACCATGCGATTTTACTAAGAGGAATACCGATATGCAGTGGTAAGTGGGAGGACAGTAAAACTCGATGAAAATCGGAGTAATACTGTTCAAGGCACCGAATCTTAATGGAACATAAATAGTTCATCAATGATGAAACTATTCCAATAATCTTCGAATACACAAGAACCACGTAGGTCAGAGAGAATCAGAAAACAACCTGGGGTATGGGTTTTTGATCTCACCTCATAAAGATGTCTATCTTAATGAGGTATACCAATAGACTACGTATAAGGAAGTGATACAAGGTATCGACTCCCTAATTATGGCAAAGTGCCATATAATCCGAAATGGATTCCATGTACATCAACCAGTTTGGATACTAGTTGATGTACCACAAGGCATTGTGCCTATTGGTACTTATAAGTCTTCAAGGAAGACGTACATGGATGAAAATTGGAAAGTTTTGAAGAGCTAAGCTTTCATACTTGACCTTCTCCACGCTATGTATTCTATGATTCGAATCTCTCAATTACAAGATGAGGAAACAAAGAAAATGGGGAACTGCTCGACTCAGAACCCAGAAGGAGATGCTCGACTACCGATTAGCGGAGTTGAAGTGATGTCATGAACTTCCATTCCCGGGGAAGAGTCAATAAGGCTATCTGGGGAATAAGATCGGTTGGCCATCCAACCAGAATGTTAGCAGGTACTCCTGATCGATAGAGGTCCACTTGACCTAAATTGGAACTCTTACGATGGCAACATACCAACGTATTAAGCTAGGCTTGTAGCGGAAAGCTATCATTATCAACATTGTGTTGATTACGATTCAACCTTTTACCTGTTGCCACGGTAAATCCATTTGGATAATGCTTGTTATTCGATCCATGATTGGATTGAAGCAAGCATCAGGTTCTTGGAACTATCGTTTTGATGTAATCATCATGATTTATGATTTAATTCAAAACGAAAGGTTCTTATGTATATAAGAGGGTTAGTGGGAGCGCACTGACAGTGGCTGTCTTATATTAAATAATGATAATACGTCATTTCTTGGAAATGATAATCCCATAAAATAACTATCAGCGAAAGCTTGGCTTTCGAAATACTCTCCGAGAAACCGTACATTGAAAAATATACATGACCCGGTGTCTCATACGCTTTGAGCATATGGATTCACAAACAGGCCAATCCGAGTGATAGTCACTGGATTGATGTTAAGAACATTCGTTAGTATCTTAGAGAACTAAGGATGCTGTCTTAGTCTATGGAGAAGGAGAACTTGAAGTGACTGGAATCACTGTAGCAAGTTTCCTATAAACGATAAAGACGACTAAAAGTCGCAAACGGTACTATACAGTTTGAATAACGGTACAGTGAGCTGGAAATCTTCCAAGCAAGATACTGTTACCGAATAAACAACACATGCGGGTTAATTGCAGCAGCTGAGGCAGCAATAGAAGCCATCTGGGTCAATAACAAATCTAATTAGATTAGATATACTTTTGTTAGCAGCTGAGCTAGGCGTCAGCACAGGCTAAAGAATTAATGGTCTCATCAACGATCCAGATATATACTTCGATATTCATCTGATTCGTTCGGATCATACATCGTGGTGATGTGATGATCGAATAATGGCATCAAGATGATAATCATACAAATCCGCTGACGAAAACATTTCTCAGCAATTTGAGCCAACCGTACATAGTTCGGGTGTTAAACACTCGAGTGACTGGCTATAGGCCAAGTGGGAGATTGTTGGACAATTATGACCCATAGCGTCACTATTTGTACAGATCACGGTGTTGTTGTACAAATTAACTATGTGACAAATGAGATTGCACTCTTATCATTTGTGATTAGATCACCTAGATATATAAATGATGAGAGGTCCTTGTGATTTGTTCCTGGACAGAGAATGATATGAGACAGTATCAATCCACGAAGGATAAATCATTAAATATCCCTAGTCAGAGTATTATCGAGATTGGACTTCGATAAATACGTAAAAGACTAGTATTACACTTGTGCACGTTGTGAGGGCACAACAGCATAGTTCTTATATATTTGGGTATAGGATACTCATACAAATGTTATAGGAGGTTGTGTTTAACCGATGGTACGGGAAACAGCTTCGCTCTGGATAGACCCCCCGCGAAATCCCATTGGTAGTATGATTATATGTCTATAGGAGTCTGCAATCAGGGTAGGTGTATTTGGTCTTAACCTGAGACTTGCACCGCTAATTCTTACGACAATCAACACACTTCAATCAGGGTAGGTGTATTTGGTCTTAACCTGAGACTTGCACCGCTAATGCTTACGACAATCAATATACTTTAGTTGAGGTCGTCCAGGACTTTAACCGGTTCTGTGTACGCCGATGCTGGGTATATTGAGAATCGTAGTGTGTTGGGTGTGATGTCAAGATGGAAGTATCACTCCAGTCATATGGAGATGATGGTCACGTAGGATACGGAACTCGTTCTCTTAAATGCTCGAGCTATCGGGAGATTATGACAAGGTCATGTATATCCAATTATAGAGACTAGTTACCAGAAATCTGATATGTGCTTCGTACGGGGCAGACACAATTCCAGCCCCAGGCCTAGCACGTGAACATCCGATACTGGACAGAAATACGCAATACTTCGGTATACTACGCTTGATATAGATCACATATTCCTATAAGGATATTTCTGGAGAATTGGGTAGGCATGGCGTTTTGCTAGAAGCCAACCTTGTCTTGTAAATCGGTACAAACGTAGTACGAAGGTACTTACGTGTTCGGATAGTCCGACGACCGTATTTACTGCCAACATATCCGGGGATCTCATTGGTTGCTTCCCGAAGATTCACCGATGACGTATAACTCGCACTTTCTTAATCTGGGATTAATTAGAAGAGAGAGAAAATTAATCTGGGATTAATTACAGAGATATTTTATCTGGAATAAAATATTAATAAAAGAGAGAGAACGATTAATTTTGAATTAATCGATAAAATAATATATTCGATATATTATACGAAATAGGATTTCGACGCGGAATTAAAATTAGATTTTAATTCGGGCGAACGAATTAATTTAGAATTAATTCGTTAGCGATGTGAATAGTGATTTCGCTATGCGTAATAGTTTAATTACGTCGCGACGGAAAATTCGTTAATTTGGATTTAGCGAACCCCAGCCCGGGATTATTTGCGAGCGCATTCGCATTTTGAATTCGAGTGCGGCACGCAAGTCAAATCGAGCGTCAAATCGCTAGTCACATCAAGAGTCAAATCAAATGTCACTTTGAGTGATGTGACAAGTTGTCACTTGATTTGAGTGATTAATGTGGTTGTTGAAAAGGCATTAATGGGCTTTTGCTTTTTGACTTTTTTGTAAATGAAATAAATATATAAAGCATTTTTCCTTTACTTTTCTCTCTCTCTCAATCGGTTTTCATGAAACCCTTTTTCCTCCTCTTTCTCTCTTCTCCCTCTCTCGGCTTTGAGCCAAATTTCTTCTCAAAATTTCTGGTTTGACCGAAAATAAGAAGAAGGAGAAGTGCTAGCACACCTTGGGTATATTATGGTGATAGGGAAACTAACACATGAGCTTGGATTTATTTTTGGAGCTTGAATCTTTGAGCTTCCATGGAGGTCTCTCATGGCCGATTTTGGAGGAGCCAAAACAGCCCCCCACCGAGCATCACAGCAGCTCAAGGAGCACAAAACCGAGCTTCATGGAGGAGGACAAGTGGTTTTGTTCTTCCTAGCATCAAACCATTCAATGTGAGTATGTATTATGCCTTACTCCTTGAAGTATTCATGCGTTTTTCTTGCTTGTTTGATGATCCTTGGACCTAATTAGAAACCAACACAAAGTTAGTGGACTTTAATAGAAATCCATTTAACTTAACATGCAAGTCTAGTTTAGCATGCATAATAACAGGTGTAATCACACCTAATACTATATTTCAGCATATCTTATGATAAGTGCACTTCATGTACTGTAAAGCAGTTCAATGATATACAAATGTCAATGTAAGGAATGAAACATCCACTGATAATGGAAATACAAGGCTATATAAACCAATGAAAAATTAGAAAAGAGGATTTCGTACTACAAATTTGAAAACTCTAATAAAAGAAAAATTAACTTAAATACTTAATTGATAATAACAATTTAAAAGATGAAGATTATAACTATAACAAAAGCATTTGTGTATGCACACTTTATTGGACTTTAGAAGAAAAGTCCAATTCTAACTGGAGTATGTGGAATTAGGCGTAAGACTTTTGAAGGTATGAATTCTCTCAACTTTTCCTACCTTCAAGAACCATTCAATTGTTATTAAAATTTATGTTCAATTTGGTTCATTTTAGTTCATTTTGGTTCGGTCAGTTCGCTTCAAACCGAATCATTTGCCTACCTCTATATAAAACTGACTTATACTCAAAAGTAATTTAGTCGATGATTATCATAATCTTTAACTCTCACATATAGATGAGTCTTTTTTACTTTCACGTAAATTTTTTCTGATATCAGATAAAAACTCATGTAATTAGCATTTTTTTTTATAAAACATATTCAAATATAAATTTAAAATGTAATACAAAATTATATATATATAAAATAAAAATTATTCTTATCATGATATATGTGATATCTCCTTTTGTCATTAAACACAGTTAACCAGTGTATGAGTTAATTGTATTTAAATAGAGGGAGATTGACACTTCAAAATGGAGGGAGATTGACACTTCAACATCTACCATTTATACTCTTGCTATGTAATCTCAATTACACCAACTTTAAAAATCAAGATTCTTTTATAATTTTAGGTTTAATACATTAAAAAATAAATAAAAAAAACTACGTATTTGTACGAAAAAACCTAATGGCACCAGATCTTTCAAAATGGTCTTTTAGAGACCTAAAGTTGCTTGTTCGGGTAATTAATAATCTTTAGTTGAGGATGTAAACAAACACGTGTAATATCAATCTAACGTGTGCGTGAATGGGAAAAAGATTATTAATTTATTTTATTAAAGGAAATCATTGATAAACAACTTTGACTTCTTCAGTTTTGCTTCAATCTCTGTCTTTTCACCAGATAACTCACATGAACAAAGAGGAGCATCATTGAATCCCTTCCCATCTCTCAATCACATATTAAAAAGAATTCATGGAACCACCAAATTTGAAGCTAATTATTGTCCAGGGACCAAACTTGGGCAAAACCCTAGAGTTCAAACTTGGAATCAAAGTCTGAATTGGGCAATTAAGGGTGTTTGTGTGGCGATGGGGTGAGTGGTTGTTGGACTCAGGACTCCAGCAAGGAGCAACTTGCATGAAACAGCCATGAAACAACTTGGATGAAAATGCATGCTAGCTGCAGAACGTGTGAAGCCAGCAAGCAAAAGTTGGGTTGTCAAAACGTGTGCCACTGTAGCACACATTTTGACAACTATAAAAGGAGTCATAATCCATTAGTTTCAGCATCCCAAAATAGAGAGAATATAGTGTAAGAGAGTGTTGAGAGTTTTTTGTAAAGCTTTGTGTAGCTTTGTAATTTTTTTTGTTTTGTGAAATAAAAGAAGAGTTTTCTCTCAGAGTCAAAGGAAAAGAGGACTATGTCATGTGCAGACTCAGGAAAAGCCTCTATGGTTTGAAACAGGCACTGAGACAGTGGTACGTGAAGTTTGAGTCAGTTATGGGGGAGCAGGGATACAAGAAGACTACTTCAGACCATTGTGTTTTCGTTTAGAAATTTTCTGACGATGACTTTATCATCTCATCTGCTTACTGTTATATGTAGATGATATGCTGATAGTTGGCCAGAATCAATCGAGGATTGATAATTTGAAGCAACAATTGAGTAAGTCTTTTGAGATGAAAGACTTGGGGCCAACAAACCAGATTCTTGGCATCCGGATTGGCCGTGATCGAAAAGCCAAGAAATTATACTTGTCACAGGAAGAGTACATCGAGAAGGTACTTCAGCGATTCCAGATGGACAAGGCTAAATCGGTTAGCACTCCTCTTGTTACCCATTTTAGATTTAGTACACAACAGAGTCCCTCTACTGAGACAGAGAATGAGGAAATGAAACAGGTTCCATACACCTCAGCAGCGGGAAGTCTCATGTATGCCATGGTGTGCACAAGGCCAGACCTAGCACACACAGTTGGATTGGTCAGCCGTTTTATGTCAAATCCAGGAAGAGAACACTGGAATACTGTCAAATGGATAATACGATATCTACGAGGCACATCCAAAATAAGATTATGTTTTGGAAGCAACAAGCCAGTGTTAATGGGCTACACCGATTCAGATATGGCAGGTGATGTTGATACCCGTAAGTCTACTTCGGGGTATCTAATTACTCTCTGAGGGGGAGCTGTGGCATGACATTCAAGGTTGCAGAGATGTATTACAGTTTCTACAACAGAGGCAAAATTCATTGCAGTTAAAGAAGCTTGTAAGGAATTATTGTGGATGAAGACATTTGTCCAGGAATTGAGTTTCAAGCAGGAGAAGTATACTTTGTACTATGATAGTCAGAGTGTTATCTATCTTGGTAAAAATTCTACTTTTCACTCGAGGTCAAAACATATCGATGTGAGGTATCACTAGATACGGGACGTCATGAGTTCAAAGCTGTTAGAACTCAGAAAGATTCACACTGATGAGAATGGTGCCGATATGTTCACAAAAGTTTTACTAAAGGAAAAGCTTGAAATCTGTCGTGCCATAACCGGGATGATAAAACTCTCCATAAAGTCAAAGTATGGAGATACAGAGAACTACGATTGGCTTGATACCATCTCAGGGTACGTAGGCAGTCATACAGATGCAGCCATGGGTGAATCCTTTTGAGGATCCAGTTTGGGTGATTGATGGTCGGCTCAGATTTCAGAGAAAATCTTCACCGAGGGGGAGATTTGTTGGACTCTGGACTCCAGCAAGGAGCAACTTGTATGAAACAGCCTTGAAACAACTTTGATGAAAATGCATGCTAGCTGCAGAAACGTGTGAAGCCAGCAAGCAAAAGTTGGGTTGGCAAAACGTGTGCCACTGTAGCACACGTTTTGGCAACTATAAAAGGAGCCATAATACATTAGTTTCAGCATCTCAAAACAGAGAGAATAGAGTGTAAGAGAGTGTTGAGAGTTTTTTGTAAAGCTTTGTGTAGCTTTGTAATTCTTTTGTTTTGTGAAATAAAAGAAGAGTTTTCTCTCATTTCTCCTCTATTGTGTGAGTTTTTATCACAACAGTGGTGGAGCTCGCTGGTTGAATTAAGATTGGCGACAGTGGTGATGTTGTGTGGTTTAGTTATGCTACATTGCTGGTGATGGAAGTTGGAATGATAATCACATGGTGGCATTTAAGCAGTGTCGGCTAAGGATTTCAATTTTTGATTTATTTTATTTTTCTGTTTTTTTTATTTTTCACCTTTAGCTATTAATATATTGACATGATAATTGATGTGTGATGAACGGTCAACATCTCTTTATTTACCGCTCCTAAATCTTATATTTTGTGGGTTACTTCGAATTTTATGAGCGTTTTAATATGTTTTAAGTATATTTTGTAGGTTCGGATCATAATTAAATCAAATCAATTTGTTTTGGGAAGAATACCTCATTGTTGCGACAATGGATCATATTGTTGCTACATGCAGATATGGGGTATATTCTTACCTCCATTGTCGCGACAATGAGACCCGAAGATGTGAGAGCATTCTGACTCCCATTGTCACGATAATAAATCCTCATTGTAGCGATAATGAGCCTGATTCCTGGTGCGAATAGAATTCTAAATTTACTAATAAGGAAAGCTCCCATCATCCTCTATATGAGAAGGAATCCGGTCTAAACCAAAAGAATTATACTTTTGGAGACCAAAAGGCAGAGAAAAACACCCAAAACAAGGTAAAAATCAAAGTCTCAATCCGAACTGAAGATTGAAGTAGAGGACCTCACCGCGAGTTTTTTCTTTCTTTTCTCTTTCACTTTATTTCTTATGGGTCCTTGTTTTGTATTAATGAATAGTTTGCGCTTAATGAACATCGTGTCTAACTAATTCGTTCATCTAAGGTTGTAATGGATCTTAAGCACAATGTTATAATTTAAATTGCATCTTTTTTATTCCTTTGAGTGTGTGATTGGATTATTTATTATTCTTTCATATTAATGCGTTCTATTGTCTTATCACCAATATGATAGATATAGTAAACCCTTAGGAACTTGGAAAATGAGATTTGGGTTTAGTCTTGGGAATTAATAGTGCATGATCGCATTCGTTGAACCGATTTTCTTGCAGGATAAGAATATACTTGCAAGGCATGCTTAGCCATGCATAATTAGAATTTGAACATAATGAGTTTGACTTAGATTAATTATTATAGGAATATAGGTAATTGAACTAAGTTGGGTGTGTCTACCTGACCATCGGAATAGGCTTGTAGATAACTTCGTGTCTAGGTTAATAATCCATAAAAAAAATACTCAATTGAATGAAAAGTGTATAAATATTATTTGCGTGCTTAGATGAAGTTGCAACTCTGTGTCTTCTCTAACATAAGGTTTTCCGAAGTCGTTTATTTTCTACTTACTTAGATTTTTAGTTAGTTAGAATAATCAACCCATTCTAATTAACTGTTAAGTTTTAGTGAAAGTATGTCTAGTTTTGATAAATAATAGGACAATATATCTAGTTTTGATAAATAATAGGATAAATAGTAAGTTCATGTGGGTTCGATATCTTTCTATATTACTTGTACGATACGTGCACTTGCGTGCTATACAAAATCGCTAACAATGTGTTTATAATTTTTATTTTATTAAATACTAATATTATTAATAAAACTATAAAATTTAATAACTTTATAATAAATACTTTTGATTTATTCTTTTAATAAAATTATTTTCAATTATATCTTAACATAACTTATTTTTACATATTTATTTTTTATGACACAATATAATAGATAAAATAAATAAAACTTTTAAATCGACTAATAAAATTAAAATTATTTAAAATAAGAACAATGAAAAATGCACTATGTTAAAAATAATAAAAACTCATAACCCAATTAATATATACAATATAAAGAATGTTAAATAAAACTAATATTCTTATCCAAAACTTTCATAATTTATTCCATAAACTAACAAACAAAAAGAGAATTTGAAAAAAAAAAAAAAACTTTCAAATTACTAAAGATCTACGTTAAGCAACAATATTTATTACAAAAGTTATTATAATTTATAATTTTGTTATTAATTTTAATATTTAAAAAAAATGGTACAAATACATCAAGTATCTAAAGATAAAATTGTAAATAATCTTAATTTTTGAGATTAAGAGAGTAATTAGGTATTAACAGAAACAATATGATTACTAGGGGTGGGCGCGGTTCGGTTTTTGCTAAAAACCGAACCAAACCATATTTTACGGTCCGGTTTTTTTACCTCTCAAACCAAACCATTAAATAACGGTTTGGTTCGGATTGAAAATTTTTTAAACCAGCGGTTTACGGATTGGTTCGGTTCGGTTTACGGATTATTCTACTTAAAAAATAATCATCCACTTAAGTGAAGACAAAAAAAAAAAAAAACTTGTCTAGCGAACAAATAGCATGAAGCGCTACGATTTAAGTTGTGACTCTAGATAATACATGCACTCAATAAAGGATTGAAAAATGAGGCACAATTAATTATTATATTTTTTAAAAATTACCTCGAATAATGATGCTACCATCATTCTAATTAAGAAATAAATTCAACAGCTTACTTTCAAGAATAAACCATAAAACAGAAAATTTAAGAATAAAATTATTAACAAATAAATTTAAGAATAAAAGTATTAACAAAAAAATATATTAACAAACAAATTAAGAATAAAAGTATTAACATATAATAAAAAGAAAACATAAAGAAAAATTAAAAGAAAAATGTAAATCTTTTTATAAAAATATATAATTTTTTAATTATAACGGTTCGGTTCGGTTTAACAGGTGCGGTTCGGTTTAGTATCTAAACCGAACCATAAACCGTTTGGGGTGGGCCAATCCGAACCGCAAACCGAACCGTTAGAAAAAAAAACTGTAAATTCGGTCCGGTTTGGTTCTGTTTGTGGTTTGGTTCGGTTCGGTCGGTTTTTTTATCCACCCCTAATGATTACCATAACAACAATTATATTCTTACAAGAATGGCTACAAAATTTCTTACATTCAAATATAAACGAGAAAAAATTTATTCTCTTTTTACCCTTTGTTTTTTTTTTCCTCAATTATACTTGATTGTAAGAAGTTTTGTAACCATTATGGTAAGAATATCATTACTCTTCCCATAATCAATTATCATCATTTGCACTGTTCTTTAAAATATTTTTTTTCCTAATTATATATTTCACTTAAATATAAGATATTAGAGAACAAAAGAAAAAGGTGCAAATATTCATTAATATATTCACATGAGGATGGCAAATTTTAATCCCGCCCGATAAAAAATAGGGTGGGATTGGGCTTGGTTAAAAAAACGTGAGCTTGAATATAGATATTTAAAAAATATGTTTTTTGAAATAAATAAAATTATTTAAAATATATATATATACAAGTTTTTGTCCGTGCCTACGGCACGGTGTTACAGTATTTGGCCCGTGCTTACGGCACGGTGTTACAATATTTGCTCGTGCGTACGGCACGGTGTTACAGAATTAATTGATTTTATTTTTTTAATTAAATGATGCCCGTGCCTACGGCACGGTGTTACAGTATTTGGTCGTGCCTACGACACGGTGCTACAGTATTTGCTCGTGCCTACGGCACGGTGTTACAGAATTAAATGATTTTATTTTAACTTTCTATTTTTTAATTTGAAAATTTGAAAATTTTTGACTCTTTCCATCAATCAATTCACTCTATTTCCTCCAATTACCAATGAAATGATCTGGGCCGTCAATTAAGCCACATAAAGAGAGCCGTTGGATACACTCTATTTCCTCCAACACCATTCTCCTTTATATATAATTAAATATTTAAGATTTGATTTAAAATATCATTAAAATATTTCTTTTTAAAAAATATATATATATTATAAAGGACAGAACACAGACAGTCGAAGTCACATGCAATCAAACTTTATAGAGTAGATGGTCCCACACACAGTGGGACAAGTATCACGGACGGTCCTATCTCCTCTGCCACCTCGGAAAACGCAACTCACCTCTCTCCCTTTCTCTCTCTCACAGGCTTGCTTCCTGCCTATGTTTTGTTGCCTATAATTATGTTTTAATCATTTTTTGCACCATTAAAGCTTTTTCACACCACCTTTTCTTCAGTTTTCAATTCCCTTCCCTCATCATCTTTTCTGTTACTAGTAATAACATAACATCCCCCATCATCATTTCACCTTTTTCACTTGCATGGATCCCCTCGATCCTCCCACTAATTACTTATTTCCTTCAAACAATTAATTGTGTAATTAATCACAATATGCTGCATACATATTCTTCAATAAAACTTGTATAGAGAATAGAGGAGGTTTTGGTAGTCATTCAATAGTTTTTGGGTAATAAACAACCTCATTTTCTATTCATGGGAGGAGTAAAATCTCCGACTATCACAAACTCTTACAAGAAACGTATTTCATAGATTCGAATTCATGACCTCAATATGAGATCTTAAATCCTACACCACCAAATCACGTCTCTTGGAGACATTTTAATATGCTACATACATTATTCAATAAAACTTATATATAATAGAATATGTTTTTTGATAATCATTCGATAGCTTAGTCACATTTAAGTAATTATAAATTTCAGTTTTCTCCTCAAATATTAATCAGGGTAGTTATATCTCTAGTATGGAAACAAAATTCATTATTAGTGGATATCGATATCTGGACCGTGGTACAAATAAATGTATTCAATGTCTCAATAAATTTTAGATTGTATATTTATATATTTATAATGTATTCAAAAAAGAGTGCAAATCCTCATGTATAGATTATTATACTTTTTATTGTAAATATCACTAACTTGTAACGTAATTTTTTTTCCAAAAAAAAAAAAAAAAAGAGAGTTCTTTACAATTTGAGGAATATATATATAATTTTTTTTGGGTTTTAGAGCTCCCGCAAATTTACATTTTGTTTAGTTCAAAGTTAGTAATACTATAAAGTAAAATAAATTCTCAACTTTTGAATCTTGAATTTGAAAATAATTGGAGTTTGAGCTCAAAGACACAATCCTACAAATTCTACTTACAAGAGCGGTAGTAGCTTAATTATTATCTCGCATATTTAAAAATAATTTAATTTGGATTTTGTGCTAAACTAAGATTTATATTGAGTTTTTTTTTTGTTTTTTATTTTTATATAAATTATGCTTAGTAATTATTAAATAACTAGCACGGGCCTGCATTTTATGCGTGTTGATTATATATTTTAGGTATTTATATTGTAAATGTTCCGAATCTTGTCGATTTTATAGTTTAATTGAGACAAATAATCTACTTACCCAAAATATTTATATCTCACCGTTTGTCTCTCAGTTCTCAAATAATATTTATAATTCACTATGTAAGAGCTAATAGTCAAAGTATGCATCCTAAAGAACAGTAAATAATACAAAACTCATGAAATAAAAAACTTATAGACCTGAAATCCAAAAAAAAATAGTTAGGTTTTGTGGGCGGTTACTATTTAGGTTTCTTATTTTAAAAGGAGATTATATTTTTATATTGTAAGAGATTTTTAATTTTAATAATTTATTATTTTAATTTTATAATTTCATAATAAAAATATTAATTGTAGAGATTAGGTGTCACACACACGCGTATATATATTAATAGAAAATTATAATATATCTTCTTATTATAATATCTAATAAAAAAAATTAATTGTAGTGATCATGTGTCATGTACTTATATATACACACACATATATATATATATAATCGGATAGTATAATATATTTTATTGTTATATTAGGGTTCTTATTTAATAGATTTATTAATTTAATGTTATAATTTAATATTATTTTTTAATTATAATAGGATATATAATATGTTTTCTTATTATAATACAGTTCTTATAAAATTATAATATGTATTTTTATTGTTATAGGTTTTTTATTTAATACAAAATTAATTGTAGAAATATTTTAATTTTATAATTTAATAAAAAAAATAATTATAGAGATTAAGTACCACATATGTTTTTTATTTTAATGAAAGATTATAATATGTTTTCTTATTATAATAAGTTTTTTATTTTTATATTATAATTTTATAATAATTAATTAATTAATATGTTTTTTACTTTAATAGTAGATTATGTTTTTATATGGTAATAGATTTTTTATGTTAATAATTTTTTATTTTAATTTTATAATTTAATAATAATAAAATAATTATAGAGATAAAAAATGTTAACTTTTATATATAGATATTTCAAATGTAATTGAATCTTAATCATATATTGTTATTAAAACAAAACCGTACATTACTGTTAAAGCATGTGACTATCATCTCAATACTTGATCCAAATTCTAAATAAAAATTCCACTATTGCCCATCCTTATCTGAAAATAAATAAATCATATTGTTGTATGGGTGACATGGTACCACCATTTTATAGATGATATGGTGTCATCAATCAATAATTATATAATATTTATGAGTTGTGTTAAGCAAAACTATTATTTATTTAATTTTTTTTATCATTTAACACACGTAACACTACATAATTAGATTGTTGCAATGATAACGTAATAACATAATAGAATTTTTCCATAGGCCCCATAAGAAATCAATGGCTGACCGATTTTGTGGATGCTGAGTAAAGATCAAAAGAGTGAGCAAGCAAGAAGTTACAAAAATAATAACAGCAGATATATTCTCTTGGTGTTTTCTTTTGAAAATCAAATGAAAAGGAACAGATCTCTGTAAGAATTGTCCGAAATATATATTTTTTTTGTTTTAGATAATTAAAGTTGAGTTGGGTTTCTCTTGTCTTTTGTCTGAATCGCAGAGTCAGTTGTATTAATTTTTCAATATACCAAAGATTTTATCAGCTTCTGTTTGTTTGTTTTTTTTTTAAGTCTTGCAACTGATTCAACTGATTTTATCAGCCTAGCCAAATGGAAATGATGTCTGGTAATGGTTTTTCAATACCCTCTTCTTTAGGAGGAGGGTTTGTTCAAGAACAAAACCCAAACCCTAACCCTAAACCTAACCAGACTTCCAAAAAGAAGAGGAATCTACCAGGAACTCCAGGTAATAATTTAAGCTCAAGCTTTTTAGATTCACTTTAAAGCTTGGATTGCAGCACCTTTTTTTTCCTTATTTGCAGATCCAGATGCTGAGGTTGTTGCTCTTTCACCAAAGACACTCATGGCTACCAACAGATTCGTATGTGAAGTATGCAATAAGGGTTTCCAAAGAGAACAAAACTTGCAGCTTCATCGAAGAGGTCATAATCTTCCATGGAAGCTGAGGCAAAGAACAAACAAAGATCAGGTAATAAAGAAGAAAGTTTATATATGCCCAGAAAAGACATGCGTTCACCACCATCCGTCGAGAGCTCTCGGAGACCTGACGGGTATCAAGAAGCATTTCAGCAGAAAACATGGAGAGAAGAAATGGAAGTGTGAGAAATGTTCTAAGAAATATGCAGTTCAATCTGATTGGAAAGCTCACTCCAAAACCTGTGGCACCAGAGAGTATAAGTGTGACTGTGGCACATTATTTTCCAGGTAATTAATAAATGTTCAGCTCACGTAGCTGGGTTTCAAATGATTGATTGATTGGGTAACAATTAATTGCTTGCTAGGTCGTATACTGAATTGAGGTTCTTTTAAATTGAAACAGAAAAGATAGCTTCATAACACACAGAGCTTTTTGTGACGCCTTAGCTGAAGAGAGTACAAGATCACTCGCTTCAGTAGCAGCTACAAATCTTAATTTCAGAACTGAACCCGTAAATCTGCCTCAGGGATTTGTTGCTAGCCAAGATGTTAATGATGTTCCCCAATTTGGATCAGGATTCCGGCCCGGTTTGGCTACAGGCAATTAATTTGGATTCAAAAAATGATATTTGCATAATCAAGAAAAGAAAATTTCATTCTTTTTATCATTTGTTCTTTTCCAAATATGCATGATTGTTGTGTACTTATCATTATTATTTGGGATTATTAAACAGCCTGTTACTAATTTAGTCTTGTTTTAATATTTTGAAAGGTTTGCAAGAGATGGTGCAAATGGGTTCAGGTAATCTGTATGGCTCATCCTCAAACATGGCTAATTTTGGTCAGTTTCATGGCTTTGAAAAGAGCATGGCTACAAATTCAGTAGCAAATACCCAAGGATTAAAAGAAGAAACTTCTTCTCTTTATTATTCTGATAGTAGTACTACTCAAAACAAGCAATCAAAACAAGCTCATGTGCCAATGTCAGCCACGGCGCTTCTGCAGAAAGCAGCCCAGATGGGTTCGACAAGAAGCAATAATAATAATAATAATAATAACAACCCATCAATCTTTGGAAACAGCAGCAGCTTCAATCATGTGATGAGCTCTTCTTCTTCGAATAATCTCTCAAGTGCAGTTACTTTAGCAATGAGTGAAGGAGTAATGGGTCGTTCTAATTTGATGATGATACAAGCAAGAGGAGCCCAACAAAATAATGAACAAGCTGTTCAGTTGAAGCTAACAAGAGATTTCCTTGGCATGAGCCGTAACCAATCTGTATCATCAGTTGGTCCATTTTTGCCAGAAGAGCTAGCTAAGTTTGCTTCAGCAATTGGATCATCATCACCAATGGGTTTAACTCAATTCACTACCAATCACTGAAGTGATTGATTGATCATCAATTATTCAACTTGCTGAATGATGAGTTGGGGCCAAATGGGCAAAGTTGGAAGTGACCAAAGAAACATTGAGCCATCTTCAAAGTAATGCATGTTCCATGTTGTTATTGTTTCTGTGTGTGGTTTTATTTTTTTTATTTTATTTTTTGTCTTGACGCTTTTATCGTATTTTGGCTTTTGAATTTGAACAGCTAGCACAGAAATCTACGTAACATTTTTTCTGTTGACTGTTCGTCAAAGTTAAGCATCCATATCGTCAACGTTGGTGGGTTTACAATAAAATTCCAAGTCTTTGTCTCCGATTAATAATTTATTTAACCTAACTCACCCTAAATATTATTTAACCTAATCTAAAATGATGTTACAATTAAGGCGAGAAGGTCCGACACGTCTCTTTTTCTTTTATGCTATATGTTTCGCGAGAATGATTCCTTCTGATGATATGATTGAATAAAGATTTTATATAAATTATTGATTTATGAGTGTGATTTTTATTATTTTACGAGTTTTGTTCTCGAATATAGTTCTATCCGTCATCGGGATATGATTTATTCTTATTATATTCTGTTAAATAATGAAAGAAAGTCTTCAATTCACTCTATATGAATTTACAATGGTAGAAGTCTTTATATAGGTTATATAGAAAATTAAAATACAAAATGAATCCTATAATTATGAATAATAATAATGAATATAAGAAATCTTCATCTAATAGAGAAATATAATAAAATCATGAATTCTAAAGATATTAGGAATTCTATCTTGAAGATTGATTCCATAATATATGGATATTATTTCCTTAATATTATTTCCATAATAATATTTCATTAACACCTTCGAGAACTAATCATAATGATTTATTGAATGAAAACTAGTTTTTATAAAAATAATATGAGTATTTAGATTATCTCTTCTTTATAATGAAACTATATATAGACACTTGAGAATTTAAGTTATTGATTTAAGTCAATCCAATGATAGATATTTAAAGTCAAAATTGTATTTAGTGATTTAAATTCATCCATCATTTTCTACCATTAGATTGATTAAAATTAATAATTATATATTGATGTCTAAATTTAAGTTAATGAAAGAGTCTAGCTAGTCCGGTGTAGAGTAATTCATGGCCGGCTATCTGTAATGTTGATTCGAAAGAATTTGGATGCATGGATGATGGGATTGATGAATTATGACTATTGGCTAATTGGTAATTATCAATTAAAGCCCTTTCGTTTACTTGCTTAATTAGCTAACTTAGCTTGGGCAACGTTTTTTTTTAAGGTTTTCTTAACATTTTGGAAATGAGTCAAATATTGTGCCTCTCCAATGGATGTGGTTTCGTGGTGTAAAATTTAGAATATGCGTTTCTTGTAAGAGTCTGAGACAACCGAATGTTTTATTTGCTCTATTTAAATATGGGTCGGTGATTTGACTGCACGATTACCAATGTTTCTAAAAAAAACTTTGTACTGTCTTTCATTGGGAAATTTACACATGGGATGATTAAAAAAAAACACACACACACTTTTTAAATATAATTGAAGCATGGCTAAGAGGTGGAGCTAGAGATAAAAATGTAAGATACAAATAATTAAAAAAAATATATGTACAAGAACAAGAGTTTCTTTAGTTAGGGGTGTGCATTAATCGGTTTTAACCGATTAACCGAACCGTTCCGACCCATTTTTTCATAACGGTTCTGTTATTGTGATTAAATCGATTTTTGCGGTTAAAATTATTAATTTTTTCGGTTATTCGGTTCGGTTACGGTTATGAGATTCGTATAACCGAACTGACCGATTAATCGAAATATATACATGCTTCAAAACCCTAAATAAGTAAATAACAAAATTTCATAAACCGATTGTTAGATAAATTGTTAAAACCAAAAATTATTAAATTATTGGCTATTAAGAAACCCAAAATTTCATAATATTGGGTTAAATATTAATTTTGATGAATATGAATTTATATTTGTGTTAAATTGCTTTGTTGAATGTTGAGTTGATGAATTTATATTTGTTGGACTGGTTAATAACCGAATTAATCAAAACCGACCGAAATATAATGGTTAAATTGGTTAATGGTTATGTGTCATAATATGGTTAAATCGGTTACACATTTATTTAACCGAAAAATTTCGGTTCGGTTAAAAAATCAAGGATTAACCGACCGATGCACACCCCTATCTTTAGTCTTAAGCGCTCTCCGTCTTAACTAATAATTTATCATCTTTAACTATTTTTGGAATACAAGAGATCGTGTTTGCCATTATTTTTTCAAAAAAAAAAAAAAAAGCTTTATCATTTCACGCTTTTTGATTAATGAGCATGAATGCTCACCTTATATAAAGATTGAAAAAATAAAATAAAATGTTACAATTATAATAATAATGAAATTTGAATGAATTATAAATAATGGTTAATCTTAATGTTAATTACACTACAATAATTCAGTTTTTTAGCGCCGCCAAAGGTCAACGTTAAACGAGGTAAAAATCGACGCTAAAATTTTTAGTGTCGAAAAAAAGTGACTCAATGAATGGATGTTAAAGTCTGGTCGATGAAAAATTTTAACGTCGAAAATCATTCGGCAACACTAAATATTTCCGCATCGCCAATTTGTCATCGCCAAAATCCATAATAGACAACATATAAATTGTATCATTCAGTGTTGATAAGAATAGACAACACTAAATCCCATTATCTTTTAGCGACATAAATATGTGGCGCCGCTAAATGTCTAATATATTTAGTGTCGAAATTTACCTTGTCGATGCTAAAGTCATACATTTAGCGTCGTTGCTTTGGCGATGCAAAAAAGTCTTAAAATTTTTTGAAAAATAAAATATTATTAAAATATATACGTAATTAATCAGTAGTTACATATATATTTTAATAATATTTTATTTTTTAAAAATTTTGAAAAATGAAATTAAAATAATTATTATATATATAAAATAAAAATTTTATTACACTAAAAAAATCATATAGGACGATCGGTCGAGGTATGTGCTGCATTTGTCGGGCCTAGAGGAACTATGGAGGTCGATTCTAAGCACTGCTATGAGCAAGCGATCTCTCTATGATCGCCTACAAGTTTGCCATTTCTCGATCGTGCCCCTGCTTCTGATTACTCATCTCTTCATTCTATATCTCCAGTCGGTCTTGGATCAGCTTCAACTGCTCTCTCAAGATAATGACCTCCTATAAGGAGTTGGACGATCGAGAAGTAGCCCATGCCGCCTTCCGACGAGTGTCAAGCCCAACGTTATAAGAGGTGGTGTCCTGGAATAAGTGACGTGAAAGCTCCTCATAGCCAAAGGCTGATTCCCTACGTGAGTTCTGGGTCTGGATGTCCACCAGCGTTCCTACATTTTAAGATTCTGTGTTAGAGGAACATTTGAAATTTGATATATTTTATGTAATTGAACACTTAAATAGCACTCTCAGGCGATAGAATTCACCCAATCTTTTTTTGGAGTGCAATGGTGACTTGGAAAAATCCGACATCGGGAGGGGCTGCAGTACCTCTCCCATCCTGCTATGCTGCATACGAATAATATTAATTACTAATTAAACATTATTAAAATTCAGTTAAGTAAACGTATATCCACTTACCTTAGAGTGTTACTTGCGATGCTCGGAAACGGTTTCGAGCCTTCAACATGGTTGAACCGCATATTTTTACAGGTTCAACTTGTTCCGCTCATAAATTTTCTATAAAAAAAAAAGTTAGTCACTGTTTTATTTTAAAAAGATTGTAAAATGAAATATTATGAAAATTTAAAACCTACCGCGTAATCATCTAAAGCCCACATGGAGCATATATACCCATAATCCTCATCACTGATGCCATGTGGCCGATATGGCAGTAGCATTAGCTGCATCATGCTCGTCGAAAATGGGCTTGAGTTTCTTTGTGCGTTCGAATATGCCTTGCCCATGAATGATCGACGTACATGATCATATTTGGAACGTTTAAGTCAACGTCAAACCACTTTTGCATAAAAAAACACAATAGTTAAAGGCTTCATTTAAACAAATAAAAAGAGAAATTTATGGTTAAAATAATACTTACCGACAAGATCGGAACAAGCTGTGCCGCGTCCGCTCCGATATCTTAGTCCATCGCGTGTACTGTTGGGGAGCGTCATACGGCACAATAGTCTCAATTGCATAGGTGAACTTTGGATTATGACGACCCAATGTTTCTCTCCATTGTTGGATATGTGAATCAATATTCTTTTGTGGTCTTCGTGTGGGTCCTAACTCCAAACCCCATGTATCACCCCGACATCATCTGATTATAGGGGTTGGGCCAGCAGTCTGAGCAGGTGGCTGAGAGGTGAACCTACCACATTGCCGGTGGATGGAACGAGTCTCTTGAGTTGTCCGGGACCATCTAGAAAAAATAAATGATCAGTTATATTAAATCTAAAAATTAAAAAAAAATTACCATACATTTAAGCCTCAAATGAGGCACTTTTTAGGCAGTGGGCAGTGCCTTATTTGAGGCACTTTGAATTACCTCAAATAAGGCACCAAAATGCCTCAAATGAGGCCACTGTCTCTGTCTGTCTTGTATTTGGGGGTTTTAAAAATCATTATACAACCTTAATTTTAACTAGAAAAAAAAATAAACAACAACAACCCACAAAAAAATGAAATGAACGATCTTACTTGAGAAGTGTGTGAGAGGTAGTGCAGTCTGAAAATGCAAGGTGGAGATGTAAGAACTGATATGCGTGTGGCTATTCTGGTGTTGTTATAAAGAACTTTTAGTTGTCTCCAAATCGAGTGACGTTAAAAATGACATTAGCGTCGTGTAACACCCCACCAGAGGCAAGATGCTACCGGCATGAGGACGATTAACCTATCTCCATCCATAGACCTCCAAATTTACAGAAATATGGACATGATGTATCCTAAAAACTAGATAACATGGATCACAGTCCAACAACAAAACCAAAATCTGTAATAAAACATCAAACATAAAAGGACCTCAGGTCCACACAGAACACATCCAACTCAAAATCAACACTCAGGGCTCCATGCCCATAACATCAATCAACACTTAAGGACTATGTGACCACAACATCATATATAATCAAAACTTTTACTTAATAAATACAAAACAACGTACTCAGCACGACAAATAATCATAATAACCATAAATCCTAAACCTCTAATGCTTTTCCCATGACACTTGCGAGGTGACTGCAATTGGGTGATCTGCGACTCGAGCATAAATTTCCAAGGCTGAAGTGGTTGACCCATCTGGTAGCCAACTTGCAAAACTAGCAAACTAGTTTGGTGTGAGTTAAAAAACTCAGTAAGTAAACTATGCTCATGCTACAACCCAAACATACAAGTCAGGCATATCATAGGTTTTTCAGGATTACCAAGTTATCACAAGACCCAGATTTATCAACTTTTTACCATCTTATTCATTGCACATGCTAACTCCTCATATATATATGTATATACATATATGCCAAACTAATGGTCAAACATCCAAAGCATAAGAGTACAAATTAGAATGTCAACAGAGTACGTCATTTAACATAGAGTTTGTTTCAATCATATGACGTGAATTTATACTTTTATACTTTATCATAGATAAACATCTTTGAAATATTATGAAATCGGTAAGTCAATCAAACTTTCTTCAATTCGAATCAATCTTCTTCAATTCCAATAGCTTAAACATTCGTGATTCATATACATTCATACGTATCATACCTCACTTCTCTTATATTCATGCAAATACAATTTCAGAATTCTTACTTGGAAACATGTTTAATACCAGAAGCTCATAAACACATTCAGTCTCTTTCATAATAGGTACATACAATAAAAAAACTTAGCAAACACACTTTATAACATCTTATACTCACACTGATTTCCAAGTTATTCATTCATTCCATAATAGCATACACAGTCCATACATATCACATATTCTATCACATGCACCATACACTCAAACATACAAACAATCATTATGCAACTGAAAGCGAAGCATACGTAACAGCCAATACATCAAAGAACACATAACCAAACAATACATACATATGGCTGGATATTACACATATTAATGCTCGTACGGAGACTCATTACCTATTTAGAATAGGTATGAGATGAATGTCGTCCGAACGGATTCCTAACCATCTCAACTACAACATCACCAAATTATCAACCAATTAAACATACACACATGCACACACACACATCACGTAACACAAACTCATCGTACAATTTCTCATACACAAGCACGTACATGGCAAAGACTCTGAAACATCATTCAAACACTCATATACATAAATATGTTTCAATTATACAAATATACACATTACTACGAATTCAAATGTCATATCTTTAACAGTCCTCATATCTTTCATTTATCGATCAAACATATTCATTTTTCAGAATTTATATATGGAAATATTTGATACAATATCTTTACCAAATAAATATATCCATTCGGAGAGAACTTAGTTTATACTCGTTTCTTATCACACATAATCAGTCCAACCTCTATATAAATAAATCTCATTATGATTCAATAAAAAAAACGTACACATACATATGTTAATACAAACTCAGAAATCATAACTTATTTCATCTATCGATCTTATATACGCAAATTGTCCATAACTTATCATCACATACATATACAAATATGTGTACCAATGCTTATACATATACTTGTTCATTACATATACATATACATACTATTACACATTCATACACTTACATACATCAATAGACATCAACCTCATCAAATATTTCACTTCATATTATAGTATTACAAAAATCCATACATGTGGTGGTTGATTATCTTGACAATACGTAATCTCAAACTCCGTACTTAAAATCACCTCTTAATTATCCTATTTTTATCCTAACAGGTCAATCATATATATATATATATATCTGTTATTAAAACACGAATTCACCATTTCAAGTTCTCATCGCACGGTTTACTTACCTGGCTTCGCGAACACTTCAGGTCCTAGTCAAGTCTGCCAAAAACTAATAGTGAAATGACATCAGAATCATGACTTACAGAATTCTCGACTTAACTAAAATAAAATTTTGGATCTTTCTGAAAAAACCAAATCAAGTCTGATCTCAATGATTTCAGTTTCAGTAATCTTAAAACATAATTACAAACTAATTCAAGCTATCAGTTAACTTAAATCCTTCATTTACACATTTTTAGAAAATTTTCCGAAAAATGTTATCGCAAACGCTACGGAAGGGTCCCGAACCCTCCAAACCTACCTTGATTTATCTAAACATTATCGTATCATCATATATA
>SKCR01035757.1:0-75656 GCA_019454045.1 Zanthoxylum bungeanum | reverse complement strand
CTGAAGATTCACCTATGATATTTGATTCGAACTTAATTAATCTTGGATTAATTGCGGAGAAACTTTATCTCGGATAAAGTGCCTTATTTAGAGAGAGAGAACGATTAATTTGGAATTAATCGATATAATTATTATATTCGATATAATAATCGAAATTCGATTTCGACGCGAAATTAAAATTAGATTTTAATTCGGGCGTACGAGTTAATTTAGAATTAATTCGTAAGCGACGTAAATAATAATTACGCTAGGAGCGATTATTTATTTAAATCCGATTTAATTAACGTCGCGACGCTAGCTCGGTATTTCGGAAATATCGAACCCGAACGCGTGAGTGGACGTGGGCCCACTTCCATTGGGAAACGTGTGGGGCCCACATGACACTTGTCATTGATATGGCATTGCATGTTAATAGTGTACAAAACACTCTAAGGCATTGCATGGTGATAGTGTGCATTTCACTCAAAGGCATTGCATGGAGTTTGAGTGTTTGACACTCTAAGCCATTGCATGGTTTATGTCATAGATTTATTATTAATTTAATAAATTATAACATAAATATAAATTGATTTTTGGTAATACAAAGATTAATTAATCAAGTCTTTACACAAAAATTCTCTCTTCTCTCTCAAATTGCCGAGAACTCCATTGACAAGGGCAAGGAAGATTTGATCTTCCACTTCTCCATTTTTGCTAGCACAAGCAAGGGATCAAAAGAGGTGATAGGGAAACCATCAAAGAGCTTGGAATACAAAAGCTTGGAGCTTCAAGTCTTCTTCCTCCTCTTGGCCGAATCCTCCACCACTTGGAGCTTCTACCATTTGATCATCTACTTCATCACAAGGCATTGTAAGTATGATTCCGCCATACTTCATGTTTATATATATATTCTTTATAGTATTTCACATGCTTAATCTTTGTTTGGGACATATTATAGAAACCAACATCCGATCTACTAGTTTCTTGTGTATTTGAAGATTAATGGTATAGATTCATCATAGATGAACTATTTATGTTCCATTAATGACTTCGTGCCATGAACAGTATTACTCCGATTTTCATCGAGTATCACTATCCTCCCACTGACCACTGCATATCGGTATTCCTCTCAGGAAAACCGCATGGTGAGCAACAATCAATATTGTTCTCTTGTGAGATTTCTAAGTACTATACTTATGGTTTCCTTCAGGATAACCTATATTGGCACTTATCCAATTTGGGTTTTTAGTTTGGTATCATCCAAACGTTATGCCTGGCATACCCAAATTATTAGGAGTAAGAAACCCCGTTTCTTTCCTGTTCATATCCTATATGATATCTGTCAAACAGATTTATATGGAACCTTATTCTAAATAAGTTTTGCACTGTTAATACATATTCTGTTTGAAGGAAATGATAGCTCAGAGCGACTCGTGATAAACCTTATCATGTCCAACAAAATCGGTTTTAGTTCGGACACACCGTCTAACTGACATGTCTCGTTTAATTGTGTCCTAGACAACAATGCCATAAATAAGTCTCTATTGATCAAATCAATTTGAGCTATTTATTTGTCATTTTATATGCTTGATATTTTATTTATATTCAAAATATAAATTCTGTTATTTACATTTAATGTATTTATCTCAGTATCATCTTTATATAATAAAACACTTTAGTGTTTTAGAATATAAAGGTTCACCCGCAGTGGGTTAAACACTGATAAAGAGATAATGTTTCTAGTCAAACTAGTTACATTATAACAGTTCCTAATTTAAGTACACACCCAAAGGGTAGTTCCTAAACTTAGGTATCTACGGTCGAAACAGCGACTTTCGTCCCGTTTCCGATTCGCAGAGTAATCTCAGCTTGAAGTCAGTATCCTGCTCAAAGCAGATTCTGAACATCAATACATATATATTATGTACCATACTAAGTATTTAAAATCTAATTTCAATACTAGCTGTGAACATAACTAAGACAAACATTTTTTAAAGTTAGAGCCTCGCCCTTTCTTTAATTCCTTCGTGTCTTCCATATCCAAATGGTAGTCACTTTGGGATATGTCAATTATCCTTTTCAATATTTCACAAACCTTTGGCCAAGCCTTGGGTTTCGGAATATCGAAACGATGTGCACCTCGTGCTACATGCCCAATTGCAAACTTTGACTTTATCTTCTCTAGAATAGTCAATAATTCTCCAAGAATTATAAATTGCAATTTTAATACTTCTTAAATAAAAAAAAATTAGATTTATGACAAGTATATTAAATTAAGCATTAAAGTCATCATCACATGAATCTTCCAAAGATTTTTGCTTTACTTATATTGCTTAATTTTGGGCTTAAGGTATAATAAGTTATTTTATCAAATAAAGTAACCTATTATTTATTCCCAATTTGAAAATTAAATCATTTAAAATATTTTAATCCCAGATTATATTTAAAATATCCAACTTTTCAATTTCTTATCTTGATTACAATAGTCCAACTATTTAATCAACGATTAGTGGTACTATTTATTATAATGATTATAATAGTCCAACTATATAATCAATATAATCCAAATTAATTAACCTCAATTACATTGATTACTATAATCCAATTATAAAATCAACTGTAAACTGAAATTAATTAATTTAAATATATTGATTAATATAATCCAATTATATATAATCAAGTATAATACAGTCCAACTGTTTATTAAAACAACATAAAATATTAGTCCAACTAATACTTTTGATTAATATGACGAATAAAATAAAATGAGCGTGTTTAGCGAGTATTCGAACGAATGTTGCAAATTCAATACTTGCCCACCCCTATTTTTCGTCGAGTCTCTAACCCTTGTAGGCATTGCATTTTTGCATATCAGCCCAATGATGAGCCTCAAATGGAGGCACTACTTTTTAGTTGCGGAAGTTGCGGAAAGCGGTCGTCGGAAGGGAAAAGTCAAAAATTGACATTTGTGGATTTTATTCGCTCGTTTTGCTTCGGGTTCGTCGTCGCCTTTTCCTTTTCAAAATCATCCTTCGCTCGGAATCTTATGCTCGCTCTTTCTCACACATATTCTCTCTCTCTAAATTTCCCCACTTTGTCCCCATTTTCGGCCACATGCATCCATCACCAATTCTCTAATATTCGGCCACCCACCACCTTTCTTCTTTGTTTATTTATTTCCTTCACAAGCCAACAGCAACCCCACTTTCCTTTTTTTTTATTTAACAAGAAGCCCCATGCCCTTTCACGTGAAACCAACTCCTTGCCACCACAAAACCAATACAAAAAAAAAAGAAATCACCACACCATTTTAAAAGACCCATCATCTCCACCGATTCTTCACTTGTCTTTTTTCCTCCATTTGATCAATTACAAAGCACCACTACCCATACCCTATCCAGGGACACCCTGACCACTCTTCATTCAGCCCATCAACTGGCAGCCACTGCCCACGCACCTACGCCTTTAAACAAAAAACAAAAAACACCCATACTGCACCTGATCACAGCTCTCGGCAGACCAGAAAGGGGAGGCACTTCATCTTCACGCACCAAGGGAGTCACTATAACCCTTGACTGCCAAGACATCCTCCATGGCCACTGCAACACTTCAACACGTCCCCTACTAGATCCATCATCTTGACGCCTCTGATCATCACCATCTCTAATCATCATCACCTTCTCAGCTTTTCATCAACTCGGCACCCAGCCCCTCTCTGGAACAGCACACACTAACCTGACCGAGCAACCCCTCTCACCGCAAAAGCACACACAGCTTGGCACCCTTAACTGATCAGCCCCTAGACACTCAGCTCTCTCCATCTCGCCCTCCATCCTCACTAAGCTTCTTCGCAGCCCTGATCATCAACAAAGAAACCATCACCGTGAACCAGCCCTCCATGCAAACCCACTGACCCTAGCTGAACCCTTCTTCCATTGATCATCACAACCAGCCCTACATACTACCGAGACCTGAACCACGCACCAAACGGCAGTGGAACCAACAGCCCTCAATGATTCAGCATACAGCTGAGACATATAAGCCCTCACGCCCAGCAGACCACTCCTAGCCACGTAAATAAGTCCACTGCAGCTCACTGGAACCACTACTCTGACCCTCGGTATCAACCACTGCCATCACCTAAGAACAGCCCACGGCAACAATGCTCATCATCAACGGCAAGCTCATCTTCTCGGTTCATCAACCATTCATGGATTTTGAACACAGCCCCTCTTAACCTCACACTACTCACACACAAAGGCCCTTGATCACACGGCTCTTCTCTCTTCAAGCCAACCACCGAGACTCCCCTCTGCCCCTGCATGTTCAGCCATTGCACCTCAATCCCTCCAATTGCCGAGCTTCTTCATACATGCTCAATGAACCCGAGCCTCTGAATGAGCACCAAAAACCTGAGACAGCCCCCTGAATATTACCGAGAACCCTAACCCATGCACTATCAAACCCACGTAAAGTAACTTCACGCCAACAGCCCATCACATACACCTCACTGACCGAGCCACTGCACGCACATGATAAACCCTAGCCACGCCAAACACAGTCCACTGTCCACCCCTGCACTGTCGAGAATAACCCTTATCCATTGCCTAGGATTGTCGTGACCTAGACCCCAGTAAGCAGCCCACAAATTCCCTTCCATGCATACGTAAATCTGGCCTCTAAATGTCCCCTAACTGGCCCCAAAACAGTGACCAAAATGACCAAAGGATAATTCAAGAGAGAGAATGAGAATTTGAGTTGAAACATAGAGAAAACAGCGAGTGAAAATAGAGGAAAAACACAGAAAAATGATGAGTGAAAATAACGAGTGAAACGGCGAGTCAAAACTGTGAGAATACGGATAAAATAGTAAACTGTAACCGTGGGTGAAAACGGCGAACCCGGACAAAACAGCGGAACAACGGATCAGTGAGAACAGTGGGATGATAACCCTTCCAGCACCGTGGAACGCACTCCCGGATAGCGACTAAAAGGTAAGACCTGAGGGCACCTATTTTATTTATCATCATTTATTTTCGTAGTTAATTTGTTATTTTTATTCGCATGAATTAATGAATTAGAAAGCATGTAATTTGTTTTATTTGTATGGATTAGTGAATTAAGAGCATGTACTTTATTTTATTCGTATGAAATAATGACTTAGAGAATATGTTTACCTTGAGTAGTTAGTTTAGCATGTTGTTTGGAAATTGTTCGCATGAAATAATGACTTAGTATGTGATGTGATTTCGGGTGAATGGAGTATGTAATCTTGCTTGCGGTATATCGGATGGAAACCCGGACGTAAATTCCGTAGCCGATTCTGAATGGACGGTAGTGCGGTCTGCACTCGGGATACAATGCCACGTACCACTTAAGATACACATATCTCGTCTCATCCGAATTTGTATTTGAGCATGTTATAGCCTTTAGGTTATTCGTTTATTATTTAAAGCATGATTTAGTTTAGTTTATTATTTATTTGTTAAAACATATTTAGTTGTCATTTATGCACGTTATTAGTTTATGATGCGTTTGGGTAATGATTTACATGTTAATGTAATGATTCAATGTGCTCGTTGTGTTATATTGCGTGGAATTATTTGGATGAAAGCATGTTAGATCTAAGTACCCTTGAGCATGCATGCTAAGTAGACTTGGTTAATATTACACAAATCACAAACATTACAAGTGACATAAAGTAAGAGACCATTCCGAACCCAACGGTTTGAGGTCTTCTCCTGCGAGGAGTGAGTGCGGCCTTAAATCTTTGTCCCGGCTCACACCGGGTGGCGACTCCATGTTATTTCGTACTTCTCAACTAGGCCGCGAGCCTCGGAACATCGTCGCCCAGCTCATGTTGTCTACAGTCTGGCGACTCCACTGGGGATATAGAGAATTGGCTCCGAAATGATATCTTGTAATGTTTGTGATTTGTGTTTTAATTAATCATGACTACTGTGTTTATGCCTGTGTTTTAGACTGTTGTCATTTGTGTTTATGTTTGTGTTTTGGACTGTTGTCATTTGGATTTATTTGGACTCTTTGTTAAAAGATATGAACTCGTTTTCGTTTAAATCGGGACAAGTTCATGTCCTTTTGACAATTAGGTCAAAATTTCTGAAATGTCGATGGGCCAGTTTGTTTTATGTTTGTGTTTTGGACTGTTGTCATTTGGATTTAGTTGGACTATTGTTAAAAAGATATGAACTCGTTGTCGTTTAAACCGGGACAAGTTCATGTCCTTTTGACAATTAGGCCGAAATTTCTGAAATGCCGATGGGCCAGTTGTGTGTGGGCCTTTTATCATTTGAAGTTATTTAGCCGTGTTATCGCAAAAGTGTAAACTTGTTGGCCTTTTCAACTGGGACAAGTTTACATTGCGCAATAGTGTGATTGAATGCTTTAAAATGATAACGGGCCAATTAGCGTAAATTATTTTTTGAATATGTTTACACCATACATCATGTCATGCATACATGCATCATGTTAACCCTTTTTGTCTTAAAAGCCATTATGGACTCCTGTTGGGTTGGGAAAGAATGAAGATTTGTCAAAGAACCGTCAGCCAGTAGGAGTAAGTCAGTCAGCGAAGAATCCTGCCTAGATTGATTGAAAGCCAAGGTAGCCGAGATTGCTGAGCAGTTACAAGTCCTGAACAATGATGTGACCAGTTTGACCGCGCACTATACAGCTAGTAACCGAGACTTGTGCAACCAGAATGAAAAGATCATTGGGAAACCTTCAAAGACCGAGTCTACTTCCTCAGAGACTGCTCCTATCAGAAACAGACAACTCTCCAGTTTGAGTAAACCGTTGTCAAAAGATGTTTGAAAAACTGAAGATGCAATGAGAATAAGAGTTAAAGGGATAATTGTTGTTCTACCTCAGAAGTCTGGCACAGACAATCTCTGACTTTAGATTTCAGCACTTGTCGGAAAAAAAATCAGATGACTTACACATTGGTGACACTAGTTGCGGCTTGAGAAAATCCAGAGAAATTGGTGATGGGACCACTTGTGCTGACAACTGCAAGCAAGCCGGTGTATGAGACATGAGAGATATCAGATGTGGAAGCCGATGACAGAAGGCATTGGTATTATGATGTTCAGAGGTATCTGAAACATGGAGAATTCTCAGAAGAAATAAGCAGAAAAGACAGAAGATTGGGAAACAAGGCAATGAGACTACCAGATTTGGGAAATGAGGAATTCACCAAGTCCGTCGACGTAAGCAGATTGAAACTGCACTTTGCCGAAAAAAAAAGAATTGAGCGGTCACCAAGGGAACGGGCAGAAGACCTAACCCAACGGAATAGGAAATACATACATGCATACACGTACTTGCATTCTTGTTTTGTGTTGTGTTTTTGCAGATTTTAGAAGAAAACCAGCAGAGAGCGACCAGAGACATGTGGCGTCGAGGAGCACAATGAAGATCCAAGCCATCACGAAAAGGGAGTATCTCTTCACTTGCATATTTACATGCACATATATTCACATTGTTGTTTTGTATTTTCAGGTTTAAAGAAAAAAAGGAAAAAGAAAGAAAAAGAAAGCAGTAAGAATCAGAAAATTGAAAAACAGCGTGAGCACAAAAAGACGACGGTGAAGCCACGATGACAGAAGAATTTCGGTCATGTCTAGCTGAAGACGATGAAGTTAATACTGAAAGGGAAGCAATCTAAGCAATTTGCTGTGATTTCTGTTTTATGTTTTGCGGAATTTCTAATTTTGTGTTATTTTTGTAGGTGAAAGCAAAGGCGGAGCAAGTTAAGACAGAGGGATTGGTGTTTGGTAATCACAAGAATGAGAGCTAATTCATTAGTGGTGGCAGAGTAAGGAAAGAATTCCTGAGACGCACCTTAATGAATTTATACCAAGTGAATGGCGAATTGAGTACACAATTCCTTTACTCTTAATTATTTCTTTGGCTTTGTTATTTTCTGTTATTTTCGTAAGTATGGTCCATACTTTTTGACATCTCATTGTTTCTACGGTTGTTTTCCCATTATTTTCATAGACAGGGTCCATGCTTCTTGACATTTCGTGACTTATTTTGATATTTTCGTAGACAGAATCTACAACTGTTTGGACCGTTGATGACATGTTGAGGTGGAAGGGATCTACAACTTTTGACGTTTGAGAACTTCTGTTGGTATTTTCTGTTATTTTCGTTGAAAGGATCCACAGCTTTTTGACGTATCACGATCTCCTTTGTTATTTTGTGTTATTTTCCTGGAACGAATCCACAACTTTTTGACATCTCACGATTTCTCTTGTTGTTTTTGCAGACATGATCCGATGGCATTTCTTGACTTCTGATGACTTCTTTTGTGGTTTAGCTAACCATCGTTATTGCAATTAATGTTCACCTCTTTTGCAGGTCCTATAAATTCAGCTCGGCATTGCTCTCCTCAACACGATCAGACATATATCCAAAGTAAAAAAGAAAAAAATGGAAGCAACCTCACAGCAACGATTCAAGAAAATTTGTGTCTTCTGTGGATCTAACCCTGGTAACATACCTAAATTCTTGGAAGTTGCTAAGGAATTGGGGCGAGTCATGGCTGCGAAAAACATGCACTTGGTATATGGCGGTGGCAATCTGGGAATGATGGGAGCTGTTTCAAAAGCCGTTCAAGATGGTGGTGGTCATGTTTTGGGAATCATCCCGAGACCTTTGGCAGATGAACAGTTAATCGGGCCGACAAATGGAGACGAGCGCATTGTATCAGGTATGTCTGAACGACTCCATGAAATGATTAATACTGCAGATGCGTTCATTGCATTACCAGGTGGACTTGGCACATTCGAAGAAATATTTACAGTGGCTTCATGGGCACACCTAAATGTTCACCGGAAACCCATCGGGTTGCTTAATATTGAGCACTTCTTCGATTTCCTGTTTGTGTTTCTTGCGGAAGCCAAGAGACATGAATTTGTCACCAAATCTGTGGAAGACATTTTCCTGACGACAACAAAGGCCGAAGAGTTGATTGACCAGATCCTGGCTTTTGAGCCGAAGCTTGACCCTATCATCTCCAAATTGGATTGGACTGATAGTGATCGTGGCAAGAAGCGCAAATTGGACATTGATCTGAATCAGTGATGTGCCATGCTGACCAAGTATTCCAAGGCCTATTTGAAAGTTTGTGTTTTAATTGAAAAGTTTGTATTTTATTTTGATTGTTGAAAAAAAAAATGAATGAAAAATGTGAAAAAAAAAAATAAGAGAAAATGAAAGAAAAAAAAAAGAGAAAAAGAAAAAAAAAAGAGAAAAAGAAAAAAAAAAGAAAAAAAAAGAGAAAATGAAAGAAAAAAAGAAGAAGAAGAAAAAAAAATGAAAAAAAAATGAAAAATGAAAATAAAAAGAAAAAAAAAATAGAGAAAAAGAATGAAAAAAAAAATGAGTGAGAGAAGTCTTTGATAGACAGACGTATGTCCTGTGATGACATTGCATGCTGTAGGGAGAAACCCTAGAAACAAAAAGTGCGAGACGCGCTTTCATCCAGTATTTTGAATGGATTGATCTCGGTTAGACTCACGAGCACTTGATTATGGGATCCTAGCAGTAGAAGCCTGAGTGGTTGGCGAGGTGACTAGTTGAAGAGATGATGGATCGGTGAATGACCGTTTGCCTGGGTGTCCACACTTGTTTATCGATGCTATGATATATGATATGGTTGGAAATAAAAAAAAATGTGTCTCTGAAAAAAAAATAGACAACCTATAACCGATAAGCGTGAAGCTACCCATGGGTGAGTATTAGGACCACCATGAGGAGAAATGCTACCTTAAAGGGTAGGTGTGTCAGAAAAGAAAAAAAAAAGAAGAAAAGAGAAAAGAGAAAAGAAAAGAAAAGGAAAAGAAGAAAAGAAAGAGACAAAAAAAAGAGATGAAAACCATATCATGTTGAGTATGCTGAAGTAATCACAGAATGTGATTAAGACATCCAGGTTGGTTAGACCCACTGGTTCGATTCTCTGAAACGAAATCACCAAGTTAGTTTACTTAAGGACTAAGCTGCGAAAGAGCCTTGGCACACACACACATAGAGTCTAACTCAGATCACCCATTCAGATGATTGGACTTGAGTATGTCGAGTACTTTGAAGGTTCTTCGGTTTCGACGCGAAGGCATTCGTTGAGGACAAAAATGTCTATCTATCAAAGATTATCTCGTGAGAGGTGGTGTAATGTGTGAGGTAGATATCATAGCAGTTTGGGGGCGAAGCCCCACATCAGTATCAGTTGAAGGCGAGGCCTATCTCAACCTGAGGGCGAGGCCCACATCAGTTCAGTATCAGTTATGCCGGGTATGGCATTTTGAGGGCGAGGCCCACATCAGCATCAGCATCAGTATCAGTTCACCAGTCTTGCCGGGTACGGCACTCCGGGTATGGAGGTATCAGATCAGTTTTGCGAGGTACAGCACTCCGGGTATGAAGATTTCAGTGGCAGTCTTGTCAGGTATGGCAATCTGAGGGCGAGGCCCACATCGTCAGCAACATCATTACCGAGTATGGCAATATGGGGGCGAGGCCCACATCACTATCAGTCTTTGCCGGGTACGGCACTCTTGGGTTGAGGTCCACATCTGTTACAGTGTCTGTTTCGGGGATGAGTCCCAAGGTCGAGGCCCACATCAGTTCAGGATCAATATCTGCCGGGTATGGTATTCTGAGGGCGAGGCCCACATTGCATCAGATCAGTTCTGCCGGGTATGGCATGCTGAGGGCGAGGCCCACATCTTTATCAGTATCAGCATTGCTGGGTACGGCATTCTAGGGGCGAGGCCCACATCATTATCAGTAGCATCCTTGCCAAGTATGGGAATATGAGGGCGAGACCCACATCATTATCAGTCTTTTCCAGGTATAGCACTCCGGGTATGGAGACACATCAGCTACAGTATCAGGTTGCAGGGATGAGTCACAGGGTCGAGGCCCGCATCAGTATCAGGTTTCAGGGATGAGTCCGAGGGTTGAAGCCCACATTCAGTACAGTTCGGGAATAAAGCCCACATTCAATCTAGTTCAGGAAGAAAGCCTGCATTCAGTACAGTTCAGGAAGAAAGCCCACATTCATTACAGTTCGGGAATAAAGCCCACATTCAATCTAGTTCAGGAAGAAAGCCTGCATTCAGTACAGTTCAGGAAGAAAGCCTGCATTCAGCTCAGTTTGGGAATAAAGCCCACATTCAACACAGTTCAGGGGCGAGGCCAATATCAGTATCAGTTTGGGCGAGGCCCATTTCAGTATCAGTTGGGGCGAGGCCCACATCAGTTCAGTCTGGGGGCGAGGCCCATATCAGTATCAGTCTGGGGGCGAGGCCCATATCAGTATCAGCTTGGGCAAGGCCCATATCAGTATCAGTCGGGGGGTGAGGCCCATGTCAATATCAGTTTGGGCGAGGCCCATATCAGTATCAGCATCTGGGGCGAGGCCCATATCAGTATTAGTTTGGGCTGAGGCCCATATCTATATCAGTTTGGGGCGAGGCCCATATCAGGTTGGGGCGAGGCCCACATCAGTTTCAGTTTGGGGGGCGAGGCCCACATCGGTATCAGCTTGAGGGTGAGTCCCACATCAGTTTCAGTCTGGGGCGAGGCCCATGTCAGTATCAGTTTGGGCGAAGTCTATATCAGTATCAGTATCTGAGGCGAGTCCCACATCAGTATCAGTATGGGGCGAGGCCCATGTCAGTATCAGTTTGGGCGAGGCCCATATCAGTATCAGTATCTGGGGCGAGGCCCACATCAGTATCAGCTTGGGACGAGGCCCATATCTATATCAGTTTGGGGCGAGGCCCATATCAGTTTGGGGCGAGGCCCACATCAGTTTCAGTCTTGGGACGAGGCCCACATAAGTATCAGTCTTGGGGCGAGGCCCATGTCAGTATCAGTCTTGGGGCGAGGCCCACATCAATACCAGTTCAGGGTCGAGGATCCATTACATCATATTCAGGGCGAGGTCCCTATTGTCAGCAGTATTGGGTCGAGGTGCCCAGGGTCGAGGTGCCCCCGTTGTCGGTTGTAGTTCCGGGTCGAGGTGCCCAGGGTCGAGGTGCCCACTACATCATCAGTTCGAGGGCGAGGTCCCTATTGTCAGCGGTGTTGGGTCGAGGTGCCCAGGGTCGAGGTGCCCCCGTTGTCAGTTGTAGTTCCGGGTCGAGGTGCCCAGGGTCGAGGTGCCCACTACATCATCAGTTCGAGGGCGAGGTCCCTATTGTCAGCGGTAATGGGTCGAGGTGCCCAGGGTCGAGGTGCCCCCGTTGTCGGTTGTAGTTCCGGGTCGAGGTGCCCAGGGTCGAGGTGCCCACTACATCATCAGTTCAAGGGCGAGGTCCCTATTGTCAGCGGTGTTGGGTCGAGGTGCCCAGGGTCGAGGTGCCCCCGTTGTCGGTTGTAGTTATGGGTCGAAGTGCCCAGGGTCGAGGTGCCCACTACATCATCATTTCGAGGGCGAGGTCCCTATTGTCAGCGGTGTTGGGTCGAGGTGCCCAGGGTCGAGGTGCCCCCGTTGTCTGTTGCAGTTCCGGGATGCATCCCAGGGTCGAGGGCCCACTGCATCATCATCACAGTTCACATTCGGTGGTTCGGGAACAAAGCCCAGAGGTCGAGGCACCTCGCCATCATATCAATTCAGTTCGAAGCAGCAGGTAAGTCAGGTGGCAGCTGGCGAGCCAGGTAAGTAAAAATGTATTGCACGAACTTTGATAAGACTGTCATTGTCACACACTGCACAGATCCCATCAAAGTGGGGGCGACTGTAGGCATTGCATTTTTGCATATCAGCCCAATGATGAGCCTCAAATGGAGGCACTACTTTTTAGTTGCGGAAGTTGCGGAAAGCGGTCGTCGGAAGGGAAAAGTCAAAAATTGACATTTTGTGGATTTTATTCGCTCGTTTTGCTTCGGGTTCGTCGTCGCCTTTTCCTTTTCAAAATCATCCTTCGCTCGGAATCTTATGCTCGCTCTTTCTCACACATATTCTCTCTCTCTAAATTTCCCCACTTTGTCCCCATTTTCGGCCACATGCATCCATCACCAATTCTCTAATATTCGGCCACCCACCACCTTTCTTCTTTGTTTATTTATTTCCTTCACAAGCCAACAGCAACCCCACTTTCCTTTTTTTTATTTAACAAGAAGCCCCATGCCCTTTCACGTGAAACCAACTCCTTGCCACCACAAAACCAATACAAAAAAAAAAAAATCACCACACCATTTTAAAAGACCCATCATCTCCACCGATTCTTCACTTGTCTTTTTTCCTCCATTTGATCAATTACAAAGCACCACTACCCATACCCTATCCAGGGACACCCTGACCACTCTTCATTCAGCCCATCAACTGGCAGCCACTGCCCACGCACCTACGCCTTTAAACAAAAAACAAAAAACACCCATACTGCACCTGATCACAGCTCTCGGCAGACCAGAAAGGGGAGGCACTTCATCTTCACGCACCAAGGGAGTCACTATAACCCTTGACTGCCAAGACATCCTCCATGGCCACTGCAACACTTCAACACGTCCCCTACTAGATCCATCATCTTGACGCCTCTGATCATCACCATCTCTAATCATCATCACCTTCTCAGCTTTTCATCAACTCGGCACCCAGCCCCTCTCTGGAACAGCACACACTAACCTGACCGAGCAACCCCTCTCACCGCAAAAGCACACACAGCTTGGCACCCTTAACTGATCAGCCCCTAGACACTCAGCTCTCTCCATCTCGCCCTCCATCCTCACTAAGCTTCTTCGCAGCCCTGATCATCAACAAAGAAACCATCACCGTGAACCAGCCCTCCATGCAAACCCACTGACCCTAGCTGAACCCTTCTTCCATTGATCATCACAACCAGCCCTACATACTACCGAGACCTGAACCACGCACCAAACGGCAGTGGAACCAACAGCCCTCAATGATTCAGCATACAGCTGAGACATATAAGCCCTCACGCCCAGCAGACCACTCCTAGCCACGTAAATAAGTCCACTGCAGCTCACTGGAACCACTACTCTGACCCTCGGTATCAACCACTGCCATCACCTAAGAACAGCCCACGGCAACAACTGCTCATCATCAACGGCAAGCTCATCTTCTCGGTTCATCAACCATTCATGGATTTTGAACACAGCCCCTCTTAACCTCACACTACTCACACACAAAGGCCCTTGATCACACGGCTCTTCTCTCTTCAAGCCAACCACCGAGACTCCCCTCTGCCCCTGCATGTTCAGCCATTGCACCTCAATCCCTCCAATTGCCGAGCTTCTTCATACATGCTCAATGAACCCGAGCCTCTGAATGAGCACCAAAAACCTGAGACAGCCCCCTGAATATTACCGAGAACCCTAACCCATGCACTATCAAACCCACGTAAAGTAACCTCACGCCAACAGCCCATCACATACACCTCACTGACCGAGCCACTGCACGCACATGATAAACCCTAGCCACGCCAAACACAGTCCACTGTCCACCCCTGCACTGTCGAGAATAACCCTTATCCATTGCCTAGGATTGTCGTGACCTAGACCCCAGTAAGCAGCCCACAAATTCCCTTCCATGCATACGTAAATCTGGCCTCTAAATGTCCCCTAACTGGCCCCAAAACAGTGACCAAAATGACCAAAGGATAATTCAAGAGAGAGAATGAGAATTTGAGTTGAAACATAGAGAAAACAGCGAGTGAAAATAGAGGAAAAACACAGAAAAATGATGAGTGAAAATAACGAGTGAAACGGCGAGTCAAAACTGTGAGAATACGGATAAAATAGTAAACTGTAACCGTGGGTGAAAACGGCGAACCCGGACAAAACAACGGAAACAACGAATCAGTGAGAACAGTGGGATGATAACCCTTCCAGCACCGTGGAACGCACTCCCGGATAGCGACTAAAAGGTAAGACCTGAGGGCACCTATTTTATTTATCATCATTTATTTTCGTAGTTAATTTGTTATTTTTATTCGCATGAATTAATGAATTAGAAAGCATGTAATTTGTTTTATTTGTATGGATTAGTGAATTAAGAGGCATGTACTTTATTTTATTCGTATGAAATAATGACTTAGAGAATATGTTTACCTTGAGTAGTTAGTTTAGCATGTTGTTTGGAAATTGTTCGCATGAAATAATGACTTAGTATGTGATGTGATTTCGGGTGAATGGAGTATGTAATCTTGCTTGCGGTATATCGGATGGAAACCCGGACGTAAATTCCGTAGCCGATTCCGAATGGACGGTAGTGCGGTCTGCACTCGGGATACAATGCCACGTACCACTTAAGATACACATATCTCGTCTCATCCGAATTTGTATTTGAGCATGTTATAGCCTTTAGGTTATTCGTTTATTATTTAAAGCATGATTTAGTTTAGTTTATTATTTATTTGTTAAAACATATTTAAGTTGTCATTTATGCACGTTATTAGTTTATGATGCGTTTGGGTAATGATTTATACATGTTAATGTAATGATTCAATGTGCTCGTTGTGTTATATTGCGTGGAATTATTTGGATGAAAGCATGTTAGATCTAAGTACCCTTGAGCATGCATGCTAAGTAGACTTGGTTAATATTACACAAATCACAAACATTACAAGTGACATAAAGTAAGAGACCATTCCGAACCCAACGTTTGAGGTCTTCTCCTGCGAGGAGTGAGTGCGGCCTTAAATCTTTGTCCCGGCTCACACCGGGTGGCGACTCCATGTTATTTCGTACTTCTCAACTAGGCCGCGAGCCTCGGAACATCGTCGCCCAGCTCATGTTGTCTACAACCCTCTGTGGAGTACTCGGGAAACCGCGTTTCCTAGTGGGCTAGGATCCCGTTAAATAACACACAACCTTGACTTTGGCCAATAAAAGCTGTATGCTATTTAACTTAGGTAGATCTCTATGATCAATTGGATCTCATCCAATTCCTAGATCCGGTTAGGTGGACATCCAAGTCCGAAACATATGTATAATGTCAATGTATCCATTACATTTTCCTAACCCTATCCTCTGAATCATCTAGGCCTTGGCTTTGGCCAAAAACAAACCTAGTGATCCCAGTCAAGCGTGGACCCATTGACAGGGAAGCTTCGTAATCAAATGTCTATGGACAAGAAGTGGTCTTGACTTTGGTCAAAAACAAACCACAACTTGGACACGACACCGATATATAACAAAGCCTCGTGATTAAAGCACATCTTTGACTGACAAGGGCTTGACTTTGGTCAAAAACAACCCCTGACAATCTCCGATCTTGAGCAAGAATCACTCAATGGAATGAAATGACGCTTGATATTTAACGAGGGTTTTTCGCGTGCAAATTGGCTACCAATTTAATTATCTTTCTTAAGGTATCATCATCATACACCCTTAAACATGCATTCTAAATACATAATAAAGCGTATATGAAAATAAATAATAATGATATGCGGATGGATACTTTACATTGATCCTAGATCAAATCTCTCACTTTCTCTCTCCCGCTAGCACTTGTATTACTTCTACCCGTTACACTACACTTCTAAAGAAACCTCTTTTACATGGAGGGGAATAGGTGAGAAGAGAATACAAAGAAATATGAGATAAGGCTGGACACGCAGGTCCAATTTAATAAATCAAATTTATTACAATTTCCAAAATCGCCCAACCCGACTAATATCCATCCGATATACATTATTCAAACATCACAACCATGTATTCATACAAGCATGTTATCAATCAATCAATCAAATTAATTAATCTTGATTATTAGTGATCATCCAATGTTCAAACAAAGATTTGATTTTTGTTCGAGTCAAACTCGTTATTGCGAACACGTACTCAAAGTACGATTTCTACAAATTAAATTAAATTACATAATTAAATCCAATTTAATACGTATTTAATTCTAATTCATTATTTAATTCTAAATTAAATATTACACTTTTATTAACGAACCTTTACGACTTAAATTCCAAATTTAATCGCAACGGGTCTCAAAGCCCGATAAACATCTAATGTTTTATTTAATTAAAGTCCAATGGGCTTTTAAATAATTTCTATAGGCGTGGACTTTTGGTCAACTCGGGTCAAACCGAACAACCAAAATCCAATCCGGGAGTTACCCCATAAGCCTTTAAATTAATTTTGGCCCATTAGGCCCAATTAAATAATTAAGGTCCATTAAGTCATAATTGGACCTTTTTGGATTCGGTTTTGGGCCTAATTGGATCCAACCAATTTTGCCTAAACCCAACTTTGTTACAACAAAGCCCAAAAGCCCAATTACAACCTAACAAGCCCAATTTCCAAAATCAAGCCCAAATTAATTAACTTATAAAATTCCAAATTTCACAATTAATTAACCTAAGTGTAATACACAATTAATTACCCAATTAACATTTCTAAAATATCAATTAGCCTAATTAATCATGCACTTTAACAACCAAATAGTGTCCAACACAATTCAATCAAAATCAAACCCAATTAACATGCTTTCAAGTCTCGGCAATTAGGGGTTTTCAATTCGATTCGGTTTCAATCCAATTGAGTCCACAATCTTAATTTCCCAAATCAATTCAATTCATCCAATGAATCAAAACAACAAAATCACAATGAATTTCATGTCCATAAAGATTCGGCCAAGCCACTTTAAAAGGGAAAAATGTTCCAAATCAAAATTCAATCCAATTGAACTTCAAAACAACATTAACCAATTGTTTTAAGTCATCCAATGATCAAACAAAACAAAATTACCAAGACATTAGGGTTATGCAATTTTCGGCCAGGCCTTCAAATTGGGGAAAATTGAATCCAATCCAATTTCATGAAATTGATCACACACAATCTCAATTAAACATGTTCTTGTTGGTAATTTCTAAGGTCCCAAGATCAAATCAAGACATGAAATAATGCATGAATACATCAACGGAGGTAGCGGAATACTCACATTGATCGGTTATGTCGATTTGAAGACGAATCAAGGCCAAAAACGTACTGCCCTTCACGCCAAACTGCAACAGTCCACTGTCCTTGCAAAACAGAATTTCGGGTCTCAAAACGAAGCTCCAAACTCCATCGGATGAGTCCCGCCTCATGGTCGAACCTCCCTACCACCTTCGCAAGACTTGTAAGTGTGCTAGCACTTGATTTCTCACCATGAGAAACCACTCTTGGCTTCCCTTTGTTCACGCCATTTCTGGTTCCAAACCAGTGAAGATTTTCTTCATTTGGGCGTGAGAGAAGAGAGAAATGAGAGAGAAGAAGTTTTTGTGTTAAGTTAAAATGATTTACCAAAAATCAATTTATATTTATGCCATAATTTTTATTAAATTAATAATAAAATTATGACACAAAACATGCAATGGCTTAGAGTGTCAAACACTCAAACTCCATGCAATGACATTGAGTGCAATGTACACAATCTACATGCAAAGCATTAGAATGACATGTGTCATGTGGGCCCCACACGTTTCCAAATGAAAGTGGGCCACGTGCACTCACGCGTTCGGGTTCAATATTTCCGAAATACCGAGCTTTCGTCGCGACGTTAATTCTATCGAATTTAAATAAATAATTGCGCCTGGCGAAATTATTATTTACGTCGCTAACGAATTAATTCTAAATTAACTCGTTTGCCCGAATTAAAATCTAATTTTAATTCCGCGTCGAAATCTAATTTCATTTAATATATCGAATATATTAATTTATCGATCAATTCCAAATTAATCGTTCTATCTCTTTAGACGACATTTTATCCCGGATAAAATATCTTCGTTATTAATCCTAGATTAATTTTCTCTCTCTTCTATTATAATCCCAGATTATTCAAGAGTGCGAGTTGTGCGTCATCGGTGGATTATCGGGAAGCGACCCATGAGATCCCCGGATAATCTGGCAGTAAATACGGTCGTCGGAGTATCCGAATCACGTACGTACCAAGTACTACGTTCTACCGATTTACGAGACAAGGTCGACTCCTAGCAAAGCACCAAGTCTACCCAATTCTCCGGACATATCCATTTAAGAATATTAAGATCTGTATCAAGCGTAGTATACTAATGTATTGTGCATATCGGCCCAGTATCGGATAATCACGTGCTAGGGCTGGGGCTGGATAAGTGTCTGCCCCGTCCGAAACACATATCGGATGTCTGGTAACTAGTCTCTATAATCGGATATTCATGACCTGGTCATAATATCACGATTGGATGCGCATCTCTTAAGAGCACTAATACCGTATCCTGCGTGACATCATCTCCACTATGACTGGAGTGATACTTCCGTCTTGACATCACATCCAATACACTACGATTCTCAATATGCCCGGCATTGGCGTACACAGAACTAGTTACAGTCCTAGACGACCTCAACTAAAGTATATCGATTGTCGTAAGCATTAGCGATGTAAGTCTCAGGTTAAGACTATACACACCTACCTTGATTTCGGCCTCCCATAGACACATATTCATAATACCAATGGGATTCCGAGGGGTCTATCCAGAGCGAAGCTGTTTCCCGTACCATCGGTGAAACACGACCTCCTATCGCACTTGCATAAGTATCCAACACTTATATATATATGAGAACTATGCCGTTGTGCCCTCACAACGCACACAAGTGCAATACTAGCCTATTCCGCATTATCGATGTCCAGTCTCGATAATACTACGGCTAGGGATATTTAATGATTAATCCTTCGTGGACTGATACTGTCTCATATCATCTCAATCCAGGAACTAATCATATGGACCTCTCTTCATTTATATATCTATGGTGATCTAATCACAAATGATGAGAGTGCAATTTCCTTATTACATAGTTAATTTGCTACAACAACACAATGATCTGTGCAAATAGTGACGCTATGGGTCATATTATCCAACAGTTCTAAGCATACTTAAACATCCAATTGAATTAAAACATGCTCAAACACATTTTACCCAATTTCAAGTTTCATGTTCAACCTAAAGAATTGGGGAAAATTGATCCAATCCAATTTCTTGAAATTGATAATGCACAACTTCAATTCAACCTCATTCAAGCATACTTCATCAAACAATTCAACCAAATCATGCCTAAATCGAGTTTACCCAAATTAAAGTTTTGACCAAAAATAAGCAAATTGGGGAAAATCAATCCAATCAATTTTTATCAAATTGATTACATATAACTCAAATTAGATCATATATAAGCATTCTTAAACAATCAATTTGTCAGAATCAAGCTAAAATCAAAAAGCCCCAAATTTGCTCAAGAACCCTAATTCGGTTTTCATGCATCAAAAGCTCAAGATACCATTGTAAGAGTTCAATCAAGTCCCAAGATCAACAAATCATGCACAAAAAACCGCATATGAACACATCAAAGGAGGTGCGGAATATACTCACATTGAATTTCGGTTAGATGCTAGGAAGAACACAAGGTGCGTTTTCATCCTCCATTGAGCTCGGCAGTAGCTTTCCTTGACAGTGGGCTGTGCGGTTTGGACTGGTTTGGACTCCACCATTTTCGGCCATGCAAGACTCCATTGAAGCTCCAAGCTTCAAGCTTTCCAAGCTCAAAGAATCACTTCCCTATCACCTATGTATCACTCAAGGTGTGCTAGCACTTGATTTTTGCCACAAAAATCGTTATCTTACTTCTCACTTTGCTCGGCAGAAACAGAACAAGGAGAGAAGAAGACGGTTTCCAAAACCGTGAAGTAGAGAGGAAGAAAAGGGAGGGAGAGCATATTCACGTGAAACCGTGAATGATGAGAGATAAAAGGCAAATGGTTTTTACTTATATTTATATTTTATTTCCAAAATAAAATCAAATACAAAAGCCTTTTCATTTACCAAGTACAAAAGTCAAAAAAGCAAAAGGCTTTCATCATTTCAACTTTTACTTTAAGTCACATCACATCACTTTAATAAAGTGACATGTTGTCAAGTCACATCACTCAAAGTGACAATTGATTTGACAATTGACGCGACTAACGATTTGACGCTTGATGTGACTCGCGTGCCGCGCTCGAATTCGAAATGCGAATGCGCTCGCAATCACTCTCGGGTTCGCTAATTCCAAATTAACGAATTTTCCGTCGCGTCGTAATTAAATGATTACGCCTAGTGAAATCACTATTCACGTCGCTAACGAATTAATTCTAAATTAATTCGTTCGCCCGAATTAAAATCTAATTTTAATTCCTCGTCAAAATCCAATTTCGATTAATATATCGATTATATTAATTTTACCGATTAATTCCAAATTAATCGTTCTCTCTCTTTAACGATATTTTATCCGAGATAAAATATCTCCGTAATTAATCCCAGATTAATTTTCTCTCTCATCGAATTAATCCCAGATTAATTCTATCTCTCTCTACTAATTAATCCCAGATTAATCAAAGTGCGAGTCATACGTCATCGGTGAATCTTCAGGAACCGACCCATGAGATCTCCGGATATGTTGGCAGTAAATACGATCGTCGGACTGTCCGAACACGTAAAGTACCTCGTACTACGTTTATATCGATTTACAAGACAAGGTTGGCTTCTAGCAAAGCGCCATGCCTACCCAATTCTCCAGAAATATTCTTACAGGAATATATAGATCTGTATCAAGCGTAGTATATCGTAGTATTGTGTATATCGGCCCAGTATCGGATAATCACGTGCTAGGCCTGGGGCTGGATAAGTGTCTGCCCCGTACGAAGCACATGTCGGATGTCTGGTAACTAGTCTCTATAATCGGATATACATGACCTTGTCATAATATCCCGATGGCCGCGCAGCACTTAAGAGCACTAATACCGTATCCTGCGTGACATCATCTCCAATATGACTGAAGTGATACTTCCATCTTGACATCACACCCAATACTCTACGACTCTCTCATAAACCCAGAAGTGGTGTACTCAGAAACCCGTTTAAAGTCCCCTACCACCAAAACCAAAGTTTATCGATTATCGTAAGTATTAGCGATGCAAGTCTCAGGTTAAGACTATACACACCTACCTTGATTTCGGCCTCCCATAGACACATAGTCATAATACCAATGGGATTCCGAGGGGTCTATCCAGAGCGAAGCTGTTTCCCGTACCATCGGTGAAACACGACCTCCTATCGCACTTGCATAAGTATCCAACACTTATATATATGAGAACTATGCCGTTGTGCCCTCACAAACGCGCACAAGTGCAATACTAGCCTATTCCGCATTATCGATGTCCAGTCTCGATAATACTACGGCTAGGGATATTTAATGATTAAACCTTCGGGGACTGATACTGTCTCATATCATTCTCAGTCCAGGTACTAATCATAGGGACCTCTCTTCATTATATATCTATGGTGATCTAATCACAAATGATGAGAGTGCAATTTCCTTGTCACATAGTTAATTTGCTACAACACAATGATCTGTGCAAATAGTGACGCTATGGGTCATTTTGTCCAACAAGTCCGTACTCCCGACTAGGCCGCGAGCCTAGGACAACATGCGTCGTCCAGTTTCTGTGTGCCACAGTTTGGCGACTCCACTGGGGATAGAGAATCGGCCCCGAAATATTGTCTTTTGTAATGTTTGGATTTATGTTTTAATTCTTTGTATGCATGATTCAATTGAGCGCATGGGCTTAGTAAGTGCGATGAAAGGTCCCCTACTTGGAGGGGTTAAAATCCTTTACCACGATGCTTTGCCGCGCCGGTTGATGTGTGTTCGGTTGAATGCAAGATACGTTCAATCGGGCATACTAAGTTTGATATTATTGTTTTTTAATTCTTTGTATGCATGATTCAATTAAGCGCATGGGCTTAGTAAGTGCGATGAAAGGTCCCCTATTTGGAGGGGTTAAAACCATTTACCACGAAGCTTTGCCGTGCCGATTGGTGTATACTCGATTGGATGCGAGATGAGTTTAATCGGATACGTGAGGTCCCACATTGTGGATTTTTTTGTCTATGAATGTGTTGCATGCATCAGGTCTGGTTCCGTTCGAACGTGTTCTCGAACACCACACGAACGTGAACCTTCTGTTTACCGTTCGAACGTGTTCTCAAACGCTATGCGAACGCGCACGCATTTTTTAGTGTTTCATGCATCAGGTCTGGCTCCGTTCGAACGCGTTCTCGAACGTTATACGAACGCGAACCTTCTGTTTACCGTTCGAACGCATTCTCGAACGCTACGCGAACGCGCACCACTGAGTCTTTTTTCTGTTCTTTTAGGTCTAGAGTCTGTTGTATACTCATAATCTTCTAGCTTCGCGTTCTCGATGTTGTTGCGCACGAATCGTCGCTGTTGTCGTCGCATTTTATCTAAGATTTCATCAATCTATACTAATGTTCCTAGTATAGCTATCCATTCTATGATGATGAATCTGATTGCTTCTCTGTGTTTGCGCAAGATGTGTAGGTATCATCATCTATATTCCTCACATGTATGAGTACAATGTGTTTAACGTATTACAATTCATATCCATGTCGTGATAGCATTTGAGTATTATTTCTTGTGGTATATCGGATGGAAACCCAGACATAAATTCTGTAGCCGATTCCGAATGGACGGTAATGCGGTCTGTACTTGGGATACAATTCCACGTACCACTTGAAAAAGTGCTCACATGTGTGTTTGTGTCCACATTAGTTATCTTCTTTTGCACCACGTCATAATATGCTTACTTTAATGCTTAATTGCATCCTTAAGTGTCTTTTTGCATTATGTACTTAGTTGGCTCTTTTATTTGTGCATGGACATGTAATGGCTATTTGTTTATGATATGTCTATGAAATCACATGTCGCTATTATTTGATTCGCCTTTATGTGTGCTTGTGTTTCCATGAATACAATATGCCAATGAAGTTGTATGTTCGTTTGCTACTTTGATGTACTTTCAAGCATGCAATCTTAGACGTGAAATATATGCAAATTTAGGGTGTAAGTTTTATTTTTGTGCATATAGATTTAGAAGCATGATACTCTTGGAAATAAGTGTTACTTAAGCTTGATTAAATTATTACACAAATCCTTTCATTACAAGTGACATAAGTAAGGGACCATTCCGAACCCAACGGTTTGAGGTCTTCCCTTGCGAGGGGTGAGTGCGGCCTTAAATCTCATTTTCTCGGTTCACACCGGGTGGCTACTCCGTACTCCCGACTAGGCCGCGAGCCTAGGACAGCATGCATCGTCTAGTTTCTGTGTCCCACAGTCTGGCCACTCCACTGGGGATAGAGAATCGAGCCCCGAAATATTGTCTTTTGTAATGTTTGGATTTGTGTTTTAATTGACCGTGTCTATAGTGGATAAAATGGGGGTTTAATCAAAGGCATTTTGAGGTTAGGTAATGGTTTGGTGTCTTCCTTCACTTGCTACCTTTCTAGAAGGAAAAGCTCTGAAGGCACCTAGATAGCCATCTACTCGTAGCCTGTTGTGATGGACTAATTTGGAGGACTCGTTGTTTATTCCTGACACCAAGCGATAAGAGCCTAAGAGGCTTGGGTATTTAAGTGAGCCTCGCTCCACCTTCCCTCTGGGGAATCTACAACGGGAAATCCATCTGACAGTCAGTCACACACCATAGCTCATTGGCACGTACCTTAGTGTATAAAAAAGGGCGCGCTCACTTGGTTGCTCGAACCCTTGATTGGGGAGACCTAGTTGTGGGCCATCCTTCGCTGATGAGAGCCTTTGTCTACACTCCTGCGAACCCACCCATAGACCGGGACTGTATGGTTAAAGTAATAATTATTTCCTTGAGTATGAACTCGTGGACCATCCTCATTTGGATGCAGTTGGACCATTGTCAGAAATGCGGACTTGCTGGGCTATTTAAACTAGGGCGAGTTCGTACCTTATGACCATTGGGCCAAAGCTTCTGAAATGTTGATGGGCCATTCTGTAGAAATTATTACTCTATGTTTGCATTATCTTTCTTTTATGCTTGTGCTTGGGAACATCATCGTTTAGATCCATTTTGACCATTTTTCATGAGATATGGGCTTGTTGGGCCATTTAAACTGGGACAAGAACGTATTTCATGACGATTGGGCCAAAGGCTTCTAAGTGTTGATGGGCCACTTTGTGCTTGTGTTCGGAACATTACCATTTGGATTTAGTTGGGCTCCTTGCCATGAGATGTGAACTCGTTGGGCCATTTAAACTGGGACGGGTTCACTCCTATGACAGTTAGCCCAAAAGCTTCTAAAATGATAATGGGCCGATGTGTTGGAAGATTTTAGTTGATTCAATATGTTATATATGTTAGATGCACCTCATGCACCTCATACATACATATGTCATGTTAACACCTTCTATGTCTCAAAAAGACATCATAGATACCGTTTGGGTTAGAGAAGAAACAAGGCTCATTAAAAGAACAGTAACAGTCATGAGTGAATCTGGTAATGAGGTATCCCGTTTGGATCAGTTAGAGAACAGTCTCACCAAGGTCACTGAACATTTGCAAGCTTTGACTACTGCTGTGGCTGGTATAGCTGGGTCTCGTGTCGGGGTTAGTTCCGGAGATGTGAGGCAAGAGGAACCTCCGAACAGATTTGGGGATGATATCCCCACTTTTGATGATGATATGGCAGAGTATGCAGCAGGCAGAGTATCTGGGTCTCAGGCAGAGTTACAGAAACTGCGGGATCAGGTTGAGTCAGTTACCCGTAAAATGAGGGGTAAACATTAAGAGTTGTTAGACTATGAGGCAATGACCTTCGGAGAACAGCTGCCAGCTCAGTTTAAAATGCCTGACATGGCCAAGTTTAATGGGAATGGAGACCCAAGAGTCCATTTGCAGTAATATGTCTCAGTCATGAGTTCACTGGGCCTATCACAGCGCCAAGTTCAAAAGATGTTTGGGATGTCACTCGAGGGGGCACCTATGGATTGGTATCATAGCCTTGAGAAGAAGGTTAAGGAAGATTGGAGGGAACTAGCTGATGCTTTTCTGAAGCAGTATGTTACAGACTTAGAGATTGACTTGTCACTCCGTGATTTGGAGAACACTAAGCAGAAGCCGGAAGAAAGCTTCAAGGAGTATGTAGACCGCTGGAGAAGCCAGTTTCTGAAAATGCAGACTCGGCCCTCTGAGAAAGACCAGATTAAAATGATCATCAAGGGCACTAAGCCCTCGATCTATGGCAAGTTGAGGAGGATGACTTCAATGATTGCGGATTTCCGATAGTTGAGGGAGACAGTTATGGATATTGAAGAAGATGAGGCCGAGAACAAGAAGTTTTATGGCCAAAATAGAAGGAATTTTGAGGGACATCCTGAAGCCAAGTCTTCCAGTGCTGAGGTCACTGCCATCAGGAACAGACATTTCTCCAACTTGGGTAGACCTCTATCAAAGGTGTTTGAGAAATTGAAGATGCAAGGACTCCTGAAACCCTTGTAACCTAAACCACTCCCCAGCCCTGTGCCGCACTACCTTGACTTGAACTTATTCTGTTATTTTCACCAGCAAAAGGGTCACGAAACTGACAACTGCCCTCGCCTTAGGCATGAGATCCAAGACCTGATTGACACCCACAAAATACCTGACCCAGAAATAGAGCAACCCAGCACACACAGGAATCCTCTACCAAATTACCACTTCGTCCCACCACCATGATCACCTTTGGCTTGCCTGAAACCTTTGTCCTCCAAACCCTCAACCACCAAGCTTCTCACATGGGGATAAGGGATAATAACAACGAAGAACCAGAGGCTGAGGAAGAAGGCACTGCTGTTTCTCCAAGTTTATCTTGCATTTTTAATAAAGACATTGATTTTGTTTGCTTGTTCGAATATTTCTCAACAATAATAAAGAAGTTCATTTCGCTTACTTGCCTGAATCTCCACTTCTCAACTTGCAACATGAGTGCATGTGACAAAAGCATTCAATCTTGGTACTATGATACTCAGAACGTAGGGAATCCTCAGAAGAAGCAAGCAGAAAAGATAAATTGGCCATTCATAAATTGGGAAATGAAGACAGTGAGACTGTTAGACTTGGAAAGGAAATGAGTTCACAGAACCAATTAGTGTAGACAGATTGAAGTAGTACTTTGCCTAAGGAATAGAAGACCGAGCTGTCACTAAGGGAATTGACCGAAGACCTAACCCAACGTGATAGGAAACTCATGCATACATGCATACACGTAACACATTTTGCATCATTTTTGTGTTTGTTTTGTTTTATATTAACAGGTTTCGAAGAAAGAAAGAGAGAAAGCAGCAAAGGCAAGCTAGTCAAAAACAGCACCAGTACAGTTTCAGGAACGAATCCAGGGAATGAATCTCTCAGAATTTGGAGCGAATCGAGGGAATGAATCAATCAGAATTTGGAATTAATCCAGGGAATGAATCTCTCAGATTTTGGAAGGAATCCGGGGAATGAATCTCTCAGAATTTTGGAACAAATCCAGAGAATGAATCTCTCAAGAATTCTGAATGAATCCAAGGAATGAATCTCTTAGAATTTGGAATGAATCCAAGGAATGAATCTCTTAGAATTTGGAATGAATCCAGGGAATGAATCTATCAGAATTTGGAATGAATCCGGGGAATGAATCTCTCAGAATTTGGAACGAATCTCTCAGAATTTTGGAACGAATCAAAGGAATGAATCTCTCAGAATTTTGGAATGAATCCAGGAATGAATCCGGGAATGGATCCCAGGGTCGAGGCCCACGTCAGCAGAATTTTGGAAGGGATCCGGGAATGAATCCCAGGGCCGAGGCCCACATCAGTAGAGTTTTGGAATGAATCCCAAGGCCGAGGCCCACATTGTCAGAATTTTAGAATGAATCCAGGAATGAATCCTAGGGTCGGGGCCCACACCATCAGAGTTTAGGAATGAATCCAGGAAGGAATCTAGGAATGAATCCTAAGGCCGAGGCCCACATCATCAGTTTTTTTTGGAATGAATCCTAGCCCGCACCGTCATAATTTTGGAATGAATCCAGGAATGAATCTTAGAGCGAGGCCCATGCCAGCTTGGGGGCGAGGCCCCACATCATTTCAGCTTGGGGGGCGAAGCCCATATCAGCTTGAGAGCGAGGCCCACATCATCGGCAGTTTTGGGGGCGCGTCCTAGGCTCGAGGTCCACTGCAGCATTAGCTCAGCTCGAGGCAGATAGCTAGCCATGTAAGTAAAAAATGCATTGCATAGACTTTGATAGGATTGTCACTGTCACACACTGCACAAGTCCCATCAAAGTGGGGGCGACTGTAGGCATTGCATTTTTGCATGTGAAACCCGATGATGAGTCTCAGTTGGAGGCACTACCTTTTAAGTCACGGAAGTCGCGAGAAACGGATATCGGAAGGGGAAATTCAGGATGAGTATGCTATCAGAGTCGTTTCACATGTTCACTGTTTTCGTTCGTGCTGCGTTCTTAAACGCGTTCGAACGTCAGGCAGATTGCAGGCGTTCGTGTCGCGTTCGAATTGGCATTCGAACGGTATCGGTATTTCTGGTTTTGCTGTTAGCCTCATGACCCGAGCACATTTAGCCCACATGCACCCTAACCTAGCCCAAGCCCACTTAAAACATACCCAAATTAAATCAAATATTAAGTTAAATATTAATTAGATAATGTAATTAAATAAAAATAAAATTAAGTCATATACCAAATTAAATAAAACAAATAAAATCTAAATAATCACCTACCAAAATAAATAAAATATTTACCAAACATAAAATAAGTATATGCCTAATATAAACTAATCAAATATAATCATTCCTAACTAAATAATATATTTACCAATCTAAAATATTTGACTTCCTAATCAACACCAATCTAATCTTGTAACTTCCTAATTTATAATATTTTGTCCCCCCTCAATCTTGTGTATGCCATTCTTGAGAAGCCTAAATTAGAAACCAAGATCCTATTCCTTATGAGACAAGGTGAAGCCCTAGCCATTCTCTATATAAACAACCACCACCCAAAGCCTCTCCTCCTCTCTCTAGTTCACGTTTTTCACAAGCAAAAGAAGCCAAAATTCTGTCCACTCTCCATTCTCTCAAGTTCACACATACTACAAAGAAATAACACAAAAATTCTCTTCATCTCCTTCCCCTAATCACCGAAAATCATACTTCCATACAGCAGCCATACACGCCCAAAATAGCAGCAAAACGCCCTTAAAACAGTAGCCCGAAATCACCTTAAAACAGCAGCAAAAATACCCCAAAGCAGCTCCTAAATCACATAAACCAATAACTAAAAAACTGTACTTTTAATCCTTAAAACAGTAACTAAAAAACTGCACTTAAAGCCTTCAAAAAACACCCAAAACACTCCATTAAAACACCAAAACAGTGACCTGAACAGCAAGCAGAAATACAGAGGAAACATTAGCAAAGTGGAGGCCAAACAACAGCAAAACGGAGGCCAAACAGCAAGTAAAATAGCAAAACAGTGAGCCAAGACGCTAAACCAGTGAACCGGAGAAGTAGCGGTGTGATAGCCCTTCTGACGGTCGTGAAACGTGAGATCGAAAGTTGACATAAAAGGTTAGACCTGAGGGTATTTTCCACATTCATTTTCTGTTTTATTTGTATTATTTATTGAATATTGCTTGCATGATTGTTATGTTGAAATGCATGTTGTGGCCCTTGAGTAGATAAATATGCATGGATTATGAGATATGGTATGTTATGGCTTTGGAATAAAACAAAAGATGTGTCAACTCTCACGGTATATCGGATGGAAACCCGGACATAAATTTCATAGCCGATTCCGAATGGACGGTAGTATGATATGTACTCGGGATACAACTCCACGTACCGCTTGAGTAAATGACACTTTCTTTTATATTATATTGCTTTGATTTATCTATTTTTCGTCATTTGAATTCTGCATGTTACTTTTGTATGCATCATTCAATCGAGCGCATGGGCTTAGTAAGTGCGATGAAAGGTCCCCTACTTGGCGGGGTTAAAATCCTTTACCACGATGCTTTACCGCGCCGGTTGATGTGTGTTCGGTTGAATGCAAGATACGTTCAATCGGGCATACTAAGTTTGATATTATTGTTTCTTAATTCTTTGTATGCGTGATTCAATCGAGCGCATGGGCTTAGTAAGTGCGATGAAAGGTCCTCTACTTTGAGGGGTTAAAATCCTTTACCACGATGTTTTGCCGCGCCGGTTGATGTGTGTTCGGTTGAATGCAAGATACGTTCAATCGGGCATACTAAGTTTGATATTATTGTTTTTTAATTCTTTGTATGCATGATTCAATTGAGCGCATGGGCTTAGTAAGTGCGATGAAAGGTCCCCTACTTGGAGGGGTTAAAATCCTTTACCACGATGCTTTACCGCGCCGGTTGATGTGTGTTCGGTTGAATGCAAGATACGTTCAATCGGGCATACTAAGTTTGATATTATTGTTTTTTAATTCTTTGTATGCATGATTCAATTAAGCGCATGGGCTTAGTAAGTGCGATGAAAGGTCCCCTATTTGGAGGGGTTAAAACCATTTACCACGAAGCTTTGCCGCGCCGATTGGTGTATACTCGATTGGATGCGAGATGAGTTCAATCGGATACGTGAGGTCCCACATTGTGGATTTGTTTGTCTATGAATGTGTTGCATGCATCAGGTCTGGTTCCGTTCGAACGCGTTCTCGAACGCCACACGAACGTGAACCTTCTGTTTACCGTTCAAACGCGTTCTCAAACGCTATGCGAACGCGCACGTATTTTTTAGTGTTTCATGCATCAGGTCTGGCTCCGTTCGAACGCGTTCTCGAACGTTATACGAACGCGAACCTTCTGTTTACCGTTCGAACGCATTCTCGAACGCTACGCGAACGCACACCCACTGAACTGAGTCTTTTTCATCAGATTTCATACATAATTGTTCCTAGTAGCTATCCCTTCGTATGATGAATCTGATTGCTTCTCTGTGTTGCGCAAGATTGTGTAGGTATCATTCATCTATATTCCTCACATGTATGAGTACAATGTGTTTAACGTATTACAATTCATATATCCATGTCGTGATAGCATTTGAGTATTATTTCTTGTGGTATATCGGATGGAAACCCAGACATAAATTCCGTAGCCGATTCCGAATGGACGGTAATGCGGTCTGTACTTGGGATACAATTCCACGTACCACTTGAAAAAGTGCTCACATGTGTGTTTGTGTCCACATTAGTTATCTTCTTTTGCACCATGTCATAGTATGCTTACTTTAATGCTTAATTGCATCCTTAAGTGTCTTTTTGCATTATGTACTTAGTTGGCTCTTTTATTTGTGCATGGACATGTAATGGCTATTTGTTTATGATATGTCTATGAAATCACATGTTCGCTATTATTTGATTCGCCTTTATGTGTGCTTGTGTTTCCATGAATACAATATGCCAATGAAGTTGTATGTCCGTTGCTACTTTGATGTACTTTCAAGCATGCAATCTTAGACGTGAAATATATGCAAATTTAGGTGTAAGTTTTATTTTTGTGCATATGGATTTAGAAGCATGATACTCTTGGAAATAAGTGTTACTTAAGCTTGATTAAATTATTACACAAATCCTTTCATTACAAGGACATAAGTAAGGGACCATTCCGAACCCAACGGTTTGAGGTCTTCCCTGCGAGGGGTGAGTGCGGCCTTAAATCTCATTTTTCTCGGTTCACACTGGGTGGCTACTCCGTACTCCTGACTAGGCCGCGAGCCTAGGACAGCATGCATCGTCCAGTTTCTGTGTCCCACAGTCTGGCGACTCCACTGGGATAGAGAATCGGCCCCGAAATATTGTCTTTTGTAATGTTTGGATTTATGTTTTAATTGACCGTGTCTATAGTGGATAAAATGGGGGTTTAATCAAAGGCATTTTGAGGTTGGGTAATGGTTTGGTGTCTTCCTTCACTTGCTACCTTTCTAGAAGGAAAAGCTGTGAAGGCACCTAGATAGCCATCTACTCGTAGCCTGTTGTGATGGACTAATTTGGAGGACTCGTTGTTTATTCCTGACACCAAGCGATAAGAGCCTAAGAGGCTTGGGTATTTAAGTGAGCCTCGCTCCACCTTCCCTCTGGGGAATCTACAACGGGAAATCCATCTGACAGTCAGTCACACACTATAGCTCATTGGCACGTACCTTAGTGTATAAAAAAGGGCGCGCTCACTGGTTGCTCGAACCCTTGATTTGGGGAGACCTAGTTGTGGGCCATCCTTCGCCGATGAGAGCCTTTGTCTACACTCCTGCGAACCCACCCATAGACCGGGACTGTATGGTTAAAGTATAATTATTTCCTTGAGTATGAACTCGTGGACCATCCTCATTTGATGCAGTTGGACCATTGTCAGAAATGCGGACTTGCTGGGCCATTTAAACTAGGGCGAGTTCGTACCTTATGACCATTGGGCCAAAGCTTCTGAAATGTTGATGGGCCATTCTGTAGAAATTATTACTCTATGTTTGCATTATCTTTCTTTTATGCTTGTGCTTGGGAACATCATCGTTTAGATCCATTTTGACCATTTTTCATGAGATATGGGCTTGTTGGGCCATTTAAACTGGGACAAGAACGTATTTCATGACGATTGGGCCAAAGGCTTCTAAGTGTTGATGGGCCACTTTGTGCTTGTGTTCGGAACATTACCATTTGGATTTAGTTGGGCTCCTTGCCATGAGATGTGAACTCGTTGGGCCATTTAAACTGGGACGGGTTCACTCCTAAGACAGTTAGCCCAAAAGCTTCTAAAATGATAATGGGCCGATTTGTTGGAAGATTTTAGTTGATTCAATATGTTATATATGTTACATGCACCTCATGCACCTCATACATACATATGTCATGTTAACACCTTCTATGTCTCAAAAAGACATCATAGATACCGTTTGGGTTAGAGAAGAAACAAGGCTCATTAAAAGAACAGTAACAGTCATGAGTGAATCTGGTAATGAGGTATCCCGTATGGATCAGTTAGAGAACAGTCTCACCAAGGTCACTGAACAGTTGCAAGCTTTGACTACTGCTGTGGCTGGTATAGCTGGGTCTCATGCCGGGGTTAGTTCCGGAGATGTGAGGCAAGAGGAACCTCCGAACAGATTTGGGGATGATATCCCCACTTTTGATGATGATATGGCAGAGTATGCAGCAGGCAGAGTATCTGGGTCTCAGGCAGAGTTACAGAAACTTCGGGATCAGGTTGAGTCAGTTACCCGTAAAATGAGGGGTAAACATTAAGAGTTGTTAGATTATGAGGCAATGACCTTCGGAGAGAGAACAGCTGCTCAGTCAGTTTAAAATGCCTGATGGCCAAGTTTAATGGGAATGGAGACCCAAGAGTCCATCTGCAGTAATATGTCTCAGTCATGAGTTCACTGGGGATATCACAGCGCCAAGTCCAAAAGATGTTTGGGATGTCACTCGAGGGGGGGCCTATGGTTTGGTATCATAGCCTTGAGAAGAAGGTTAAGGAAGATTGGAGGGAACTAGCTTGATGCTTTTCTGAAGCAGTATGTTACAGACTTAGAGATTGACTTGTCACTCCGTGATTTGGAGAACACTAAGTAGTTTAGGGGGTGTTTTGGTGATGTTCCTTTGCTATTTTGGGAGAGTGTTTCGGTAATGATAGAGAGGAGGAGAACAGAGAATTATTTGCTTTTTTTCTTATTGCTTTGGGCGTGAGTTGCTATGGGACTCAAGGGTTGAGTTTGTGCCTCTTTTATAGGAAAAAGCTAGGGTTCTCCTTGTGTGAATAGGAAAGGAATCATGCAATCAATGGTGATATCTCCTAATTAGTATATCACAAGGAAAGTATCTATTTAATTAGAGATATGATTTGGCTTGATTAGGAGGATGATATATTTGATTTTATTTGATTTTTTTTATTTAGGTATGTGATTTATTTAGATTTCACCATGTGTTTAATATGTTAATTGTTATTTTGAATGTGTTTTATTGGGCTTGGGCGTGTTCTAGAAGAGATGTTGGCGTGTGTTTGGTCCTTTTGGTGGGCTTGGTGGTGTGTGGGCTTGATGTGTGGCTTGCGGGGGTTTTAGGCCAATGATAAGTGGTTTGCAGGGGTTTTGGGCCTAGGATAAGTTTTAAAATAGAAATCCAACAAGCGAACCCGAGTGTAGACATTGCATTTTCGCATGTGAAACCCGATGATGAGTCTTAGTTGGAGGCACTACCTTTTTAGCTAAGGATATTGCGGGAAACGGAGGTCGGAAGGGGAAATTCAGAATAAGTACGTCATCAAGTTCATTTCACAAGTTCACTGTCTTCATTAGTGCTGCGTTCGTTACTTCGTTCGAACGTCAGGCAGATTGCGGACGTTCGTGCCGCGTTCGAATGGGCGTTCGAACGGAGTCGGTATTTCTGGTTTTGCTGCTAGCCTCGCACCCCAGCCCAATTAGCTCCCCAAAGCGCATAAAACACATCCCAATTTAATTAAATTAAACATTAAATATTAAATAAAATATTTAAACCATTTACCAATTAAATAAAACACAAATATAATCATACCTAATAAAGATAAATCAAATATATTAACTTCCTAACTAAACAAATCACATACTAAATTAAAAAGATGTCATGCCTAATTAAAATCAATCATAACAAATTAAATATTTTGCATTCCTAATCTAGCCAAGATTTGTCCCCCCTCAATCTTTGACTTTCCTTGCTCAATACCAAATCAAATCCTTGCTCTTAATGCCAAATCCCTTCCTTGTGAGACAAGGTGAAGCCCTAGCCCTTCTCTATATAAACAACCCCTCACCAAGACATGCACTTCTCTAGCTCATACACAACTCACACGGAAATTACAGGAAGAACCCTAAATATCACACGCAAATCACAAGAAAGATAGCAAACCTTTCTCTTCATCCCTACCCTCACATTACCGAAAGCAACAAACCTTTAAACACTCCCTCACATTATCGAAATCCACAGCCAAATACAGCCCCTACAACCATCAAAACAGTAGCCTAAAACACCAAAAGAACACACCCAAAAATAGTAAGCAGAAAATACAGAGGAAACGGCAGTGAAACCACAAGGAAACAGCAGCAAAACGGAGTCGAAACAGTAGCTTGAGCGGCAAAACAGCGAAGGAAAAGGCAAACCAGTGAACCAGAAAAGTTGCGGAGCTTTACCCCTTCCGATCTTCGTGAAACGCGAGTCCGAGAGACGGCTTAAAAGGTTAGACCTGAGGGTACTTTTCACACTCATCTTTATGTGATTTTTGTTATTTATTTTGATTGTATTTTACTTATTTGTTGAATCTTGTTTGTGTATGATGTGTGTTGTGGGTATTGGATGAATAAAAGAGTGTCGTCTCTCGTGGTATATAGGATGGAAACCCAGACGCAAATTCCGTAGCCGAATCCGAATGGACGGTAGTGCGGTCTGTACTTGGGATACAACTCCACGTACCACTTGAGTAAACGGCACCTTCTCTTGTTTCATGTTGCTTTGATTTATTTATTTATTTTTCGTCACTCGAATTCTGCATGTTGCTTATTTACGTATGATTCAATCGAGCGCATGGGCTTAGTAAGTGGAATGAAAGATCCCCTATAGGGAAGGGTTAAGGCCCTTTACCACGATGTTTTGCCGCGCCGGTTGATGTGTGTTCGGTTGAATGCAAGACACGTTCAATCGGGCATGCTAGTTTGATATTATTGCTTTTAATTCTATGTATGCATGATTCAATCGAGCGCACGGGCTTAGTAAGTGGAATGAAAGATCCCCTATGGGGAAGGGTTAAAGCCCTTTACCACGATGCTTCGCCGCGCCGGTTGATGTGTGTTCGGTTGACTGTAAGATACGTTTGATCGGACATACTGAGCTTGGCATTGTTGTCTTTATTCTTTGTGTTACATCCATCAGGTCTGGTTCCGTTCGAACGCGTTCTCGAACGCTACACGAACGCGAACCTTCTGTTTACCGTTCGAACACGTTTTCAAACGCTACGCGAACGCACACGCACTTCCTTAGTCTCATCATGCATCAGGTCCGGTTCCGTTCGAACGCGTTCTCGAACGCTATACGAATGCGAACCTTCTGTTTACCATTCGAACGTGTTTTCAAACGCTACGTGAACGCACACGCACTTCCTTAGTCTCATCATGCATCAGGTCTGGTTCCGTTCGAACGCGTTCTCGAACGCTACACGAATGCGAACCTTCTGTTTACCGTTCGAATGCGTTATCAAACGCCATACGAACGCGAACCTTCTGTTTACCGTTTGAACGCGTTATCAAACGCTATACGAACGCAAACCTTCTGTTTACCGTTCGAACGCGTTTACGAACGCTACACGAACGCGAACACACTGAACTGAGACATATTCATCACATGCCATGTATAATTGTTTCTTAGGTGATTTTTTTTATGAAACCCCATATAGTCATTCTTATCTTTGTGCACATCATAATGAAAAGCATGTTTATTCCATTGGTTGCGTCATCTGCCTTAGTCTTGATTTAACGCATTACGATTCATATACCTATATCATGATGACTTCGGAGTATTATTTCTTGTGGTATATCGGATGGAAACCCAGACATAAATTCCATAGTTGATTCCGAATGGACGGTAGTGCGGTCTGTACTTGGATACAATTCCACGTATCACTTGGAAAAGTGCTCACATGTATGCTTGTATGGTTAGTATGTATACTTGTGTTTTCCGTGAACATGATATGCTAAATGAAGTTGTTTGTTCGTTGTTACTTTGAGGTATTTTCAAGCATGCAATCTTAGATGTGAGATATATGTGAAATGTATGTATAAGTTTTATTTTGTGCATGAGAATTTAGAAGCATGATACTCTTGGAAATAAGTGCTACTTAAGCCTGATTAAATTATTACATAAATCCTGTCATTACAAGTGGCATAAGTAAGAGACCATTCCAAACCCAACGGTTTGAGGTCTTCCCTTGCAAGGGGTGAGTGCGGCCTTAAATCTCATTTTCCCGGTTCACACCGGGTGGCGACTCCATTATTCTCCGGTTTAGTCCCCCGTGGCTACTCCGTACTCCCGACCGGGCCGCGAGCCCGGGACAGCATGTGTCGTCCAGTTCCTGTGTTCCCATAGTCTGGCGACTCCACTGGGGATAGAGAATCGGCCCTGAAATATTGTCTTGTGATGTTTGGATTTATGTTGTAATTGACCGTGTCTATAGTGGATAAAGTAAGGGTTTAATCAAAGGCATTTTGAGGCTAGGTAATGGTTTGGTGTCTTCCTTCATTCACTACCTTTCTAGAAGGAAAAGTTGTGAAGGCACCTAGATAGCCATCTACCCGTAGCCTATTGTGATGGACTAATTTGGAGGACTCGTTGTTTATTCCTAACACCAAGCGATAAGAGCCTAAGAGGTATGGGTATTTAAGTGAGCCTCGCTCCACCTTCCCTCTGGGAATCTATAACGGGAAATCCATTTGACAGTCCGTCACACACCATAGCTCATCGGCACGTACCTTAGTGTATAAAAAAGGGTGCGCTCACTTGGTCGCTCGAACCCTTGAGTGGGGAGACCTAGTTGTGGGCTATCCTTCGCCAGTGAGAGCCTTTGTCTATACTCTTGCGAACCCACCCATAGACCGGGTTGGCTAAAGTAACAATTATTTCCTTGATTATGTGCTTGTGGACCATCCTCATTTGGATGCAGTTGGACTATTGTCAGAAATGCGGACTTGCTGAGCCATTTAAACTGGGGCGAGTTCATACTTTATAACTATTATGCCCAAAGCTTCTGAAATGTTGATGGGCCATTATGTAGAAATTATTACGTTATGTTTGCATTATCTTTCTTCTATGCTTGTGTTTGGGAACATCATCGTTTGGATCCATTTGGACCATTTGTCATGGGATATGGGCTTGTTGGGCCATTTAAACTGGGACAAGAACGTATTTCATGACTATTGGGCCAAAGGCGTCTAAGTGTTGATGGGCCACTTTGTGCTTGTGTTCGGAACATTACCATTTGGATTTAGTTGGGCTCCTTGTCATAAGATGTGAACTTGTTGGGCCATTTAAACTGGGATGAGTTCACTCCTATGACAATTAACCTGAAAGATTCTAAAATGGTAACGGGTCGATTTGTTTGAAAATTTAATTGATTTAATATGTTATATATGTTACATGCATCTCGTGCACCTCATGCATACATATATCATGTTAACACCGTCTATGTCTCAAAAAGACATCATAGATACCGTTTGGGTTAGAGAAGGGATAAGACTCACTAAAAGAACAAGTATGAGTGAATCTGATAATGAGGTGTCCCGTATGGATCAGTTAGAGAACGGTCTCGCCAAGATCACTGAACAGTTGCAAGCTTTGACTACTGTTATGGCTGGTATAGCTGGGTCTCGTGCCGGGGTTAATTCTGGGGATGTGAGGCAAGAGGAATCTCCGAACAGATTGGGGGATGATACCCCCGCTTTTGATGATGATATGGCAGAGTATGCATCAGGTAGAGTATCTGGGTCTCAGGCAGAGTTACAGAAACTTCGGGATCAGGTTGAGTCGGTTACCCGCAAGATGAGGGGTAAGAATGAGGATTTGCTGGATTATGACACACTGACTTTCGAGGAACAGTTGCCGGCACAGTTCAAGATGCCTGATATGGCTAAGTTTAACGGAAATGGGGATCCAATGGTGCATCTCCGACAGTTTGTATCAGTCATGAGTTCAGTTGGCTTATCTCAGCGCCAAGTGCAAAAAATGTTTGGAATGTCGCTTGAAGGAGCTCCCGTGGTGTGGTACCACAGTTTGGAGAAGAAAGTGAAGGAAGATTGGAGGGAGTTGGCTGATGCCTTCCTAAAACAGTATGTCACTGACCTACAGATCGATCTGTCACTCTGTGATCTAGAGAATGTTAAGCAGAAAGCGGAGGAGAGTTTTAAGGAGTATGTGGACCGGTGGAGGGGTCAGTTATTGAAGATGCAGACTAGGCCTTCGGAGAAGGATCAGATTAAGATGATTATCAAGGGCACCAAGCCCTCCATTTACAGCAAGTTGAGGAGGATGACCTCCATGATTGCAGACTTTCGGCAGTTGAGGGAAACTGTCATGGATATTGAGGAAGAAGAGGCCGAGAATAGAAAATTCTATGGGTTCAAGTTAGTCTTTTTCTTTCTTTATTTTAATTAGAGTTTTTATGATAGTTAGCATGTTTAGGTTTATGTTCTTTGCATGTTTTATGAGTTTTTATGCTTAGAATATATAGTAACATGCCTAGGCTTGTAAAATAATCAAAAAAAATGTGTCTTGGGCAAAGGGATAGCGACATCATAATTTTTTTTTTAATTTTCCGCTGCGCACTGGTGGCCGCTTCCCAACAAGAGCTTGAGTTAGTTTTTCTTAATAATAATAATAATAATAATAATAATCAAGCTTTTACTTAGTAACCAGACATCTTGCCTCAATAAGCGGTGATTGTTCACGTAAAATATTAGAGCTTGAGTTTGTTAAACAAAATGTGTTTGAATAAGTTTGATTTTGTAACCTCTCTAACTCGAGCAATTAATTCTGTAGGGGTGTTTTAACACTTAGTACCCTAAGGCCAACTAGTATGGGAGTCACTGGCCCAAAACTTGTTACATTGGTTAAAGAGAAAACTGAAGGAAATCGAACACTTCTTCTTTTTAAAATCTGAGATCCGAGCAATTAGGTCCGTATGGGTGTCTTAACACCTGTAGGACACAGAAATCGGCGACGCTGTTCCAGGCTCGTGGCCTAGTTGGGAGTACGGAGTAGCCCACAAGGAACTAAACCGGAGAAATAAAATGGAGTCGCCACCCAGTGTGAACTAGGAAAATGATTTAAGGCCGCACTCACCCCTCGTAAGGGAAGACCTCAAACCGTTGGGTTCGAAATGGTCCCTTACTTATGCCACTTGTAATGAACAGATTTGTGCAATAATCTAACCAAGTCTACACAACATACATACGCAAGATTACCCTATGTCTAAGTTCACATACATGAAAATAAAACCTATATCGAAGTTTGCATGCTTTAAAAGTAAGTGGTCATAACGGCAAACACACAGTCTCATGAACATATTGAATTAACAAACACGAAAATATAAATAAATAACAATCTAAATGTAAACCTAGATTAAATTCATATTGCGAAAGAAATAACTAATCATGGTTGGAAAATAATCAACAAAATCATGCATAAAAGTAACATATTATTCCTAATGAACAACGAATAAACATAAAATTGGATGAAACGAAATATGTGTGTCTCTCAAACGGTACGTGGCATTGTATCCCGAGTGCAGACCGCACTTCCATCCATTCGGATTCGGCTACGGAATTTACGTCCGGGTTTCCATCTGATATACCGCAAGAGATAACACATATTTCATTCAGCACATGACCACAACTTACATGAATCTATAATACGCATGCGAAGAAATAACAAAAAAAAGAACGGGAATAAATAGAAAATGTGCCATCATGTTTAACCTCTTAAGTCGTCTCTTGGAAGTGCGCTACGCGGTTGTCGGAATGGTTGAAGCTCCTTAACTTTTTCGATTAATTGGTTCGTTGTTTTCCTTCGTTGCCTCGCTGTTTTGGGCTGCTGTTTGCTAATTGTTTTTGCGGTATTTGAGCTGTGTTTCTGGGTAGAATTTTCGGTGATATCAAGGGTAGTTTACTAGGCTGTTTTTTGGTGGTAATAGGGGAATTTACTGGGCTGTTTTTATGTGTATTGTATTCGACTAGTGGGGGCTATGTTGGTTATTGTCGGTCGTTGATGGAGGGGCGCATGTGCATAAGTTAACGTGGCTAAAGGGTTTTATGGAGATGTTGGGCATGAGTGTTGTATGTGGTCTTCACGTGGAGGGCTGTGTGTATTTATAGATTGTGAGTGGGCTATGTGTTGAGGTTTATCGTATGTGTGGTTGGTTTGTGGCGTGAGTTTGGTGGCAGTTTCTGGCATGAGTATGGGTGGCAGAGAAGGAGCGCTGTTAGGGTTTATGGGGAGTGGCTGTATGATTGCTAGGAGAGATTAAGGATGAGAGGCGTGAGTGAGAAGGCTGATTTCAGGGAGAGGGTGTTGCAGCAATGGAGGACGGTTTTGGGTTATTTGTTCACGACAATGAGGGACTGTTTTTCTATGCTTTGGGCGAGAGTCCTATGGGTGAGAGAGGAGGGGGCGTTAATGAGCTCTCGGCCCAGAGAGCCCTGAGGTTTGGTTTATGTCTCTTTTTATAGAAGAGGGTTAGGGTTGTCCTTGTTCGGGAAGGAAATAAATATTGTGTAATTATGGGGAATATCTATTTAGTTTGTTATATGGAAATGATCTCTTTAATTTAGGGAGATGATTTGTTTAGTTTAGGAAATAGATTTATTTGAGTTATTTAATTTGGGCATGTGTTTTAATTTAATTAGGAATGTGATTTATTTAATTTGGAATGTGATTTAATTTTATTTCAACATGTGTTTAATGTGTGGATTTGTTATTTTGGAAGGCTTTGGGCGTGGGGTTGGTCCTTTTGGTGGGCTTGGTGTGTGGCTTAGTGGTGTATGGGCTTGGTGTGTGGCTTGCGGGGGTTTTGGGCCAAGGATAAGTTTTTAAAAAGAGGCCTAACGAGCAAACACGAAGCTAAGGAAATGAATTAATCCAACAGGGTATTGATTTTTTACTTTTCCCATCCGACGTCCGTTTCCCGCGACTTCCACAACTTAAAAGAGTAGTCCTCAATACGAGGCTCATCATCGGGACTTATATGGAAAAATGCAGTGCCTACAGTCGCCCCCACTTTGATGGGACTTGTGCAGTGTGTGACAATGACAATCCTATCAAAGTTATGCAATGCATTTTTACTTACCGGGCTCGCCAGCTGCCACTTGACTTGATTGTTGCTTCAAACTGAGTTGATATTATTGTGAGGTGCTTCGACCCCTGAGGCTCATCCTTTTAAGATGCTGCGATCTCTATGAATCACTACCTACCGAGCTGATGAGATGTGGTCCCCTTCCGAACCTTGCCCCATTCTCGGAGTGCCATTCCTAGCATGCTAAACCCCATACCCGAGGTATCGCGGTTTGTGATAGTTGTGTTTGTGGGCCTCGACCCATGCTCCATACCCGGAGTGCCATACCCGGCGTGCTAAACCCATACCCAAGGTGTCGCGGTTGTGGGCCTCGACCCATGCTTCATACCCGGAGTGCCATACCCGGCGTGCTAAACCCCATACCCGAGGTGTCGCGGTTGTGTGGGCCTCGACCCAAGCTTCATACCCAGAGTGCCATAATCGGCGTGCTAAACCCCATACCCGAGGTGTCGCGGTTGTGTGGGCCTCGATCTTGGGACGCATCCCAAAACTACTGCTGATGTGTGGGCCTCAACCCTGGGATGCATTCCCAAAACCACTGCTGATGTATGGGCCACAACCCTGGGACGCATCCCAAAACTGCTGTTGATGTGTGGGCCTCAACCCTGGGACGCATCCCAAAACTGCTGCTGATGTGTGGGCCTCAACCCTGGGATTCATCCCAAAACTGCTGCTGATATGTGGGCCTCAACCTTGGGATGCATCCCCAAAACTGCTACTGATGTGTGGGCCTCAACCCTGGGATGCATCCCTAAAACTGCTGCTGATGTGTGGGCCTCAACCCTGGGACTCATCCCCAAAACTGATGCTGATGTGTGGGCCGTAACCCTGGGACTCATCCCCAAAACTGATACTTATGGTGGTTCATCCCCGAACCGCGCTGTATGAGAGAAGGGGTGGGCTGGTCGCCCCCAGACTTTATCCACCTTTCTGTTCTTTTGCTGCTTTCATAAATACTACTTCTCACGAGATAATCCTGATAGCTAAACATATTTTCATCCTCAAATGATGCTTCATGTCGAAACTAGAGAACCTTCAAATTACTTGATACGCTCAAATCTGACCGTCTGAGCGAGTGATCTGAACTAGACTCCCAGTGTGTGTGTGTGTGTGCAAAGGTTTTTTCGCAGCTTAGTCCTTAAGTAAGCCAATTTGATGATCTTGTCTTGGAGAATTGGATCAGTGGGTCTAACCAACCTAGATGTCTTGATCATACTCTGTGATTACTTCCTCGTACTCAACATGATATGGTCTTATTCTTTTTTTCTTTCGTCTCTTTCTTTTCTTTCTTTTCATTTTGAACTTCTTTCTTTCTCTTTTCATTTTCTTTTTCTTTTTCTTTTCTTTTTTCTTTTCTTTTTCTTTTTCTTTTTTCTTTTTTTTCTTTTTCTTTTTCTTTTTTCTCTTTTCTCTTTCTTTTTCGACACACCTACCATTTAAGGTAGCATTTCTCCACATGGTGGTCCTAATACTCGCCCATGGGTAGCTTCACGCTTATCGATTATAGGTGGTCTATTTTTTTTCTTTTTCTTTTCAGAGACTTTTTCTTCGTTTCCAACCATATCACATATCGTAACATAAGTAAACCAGGATGGACATCTTGGCAAACGGTCATTCACTAATCCGCCATCTCTTCAACTAGTCATCTTGCCGACTACTCAGGCTTCCACTGCTAAGATCCCGTAATCAATTGCTCGCGAGTCTAGCCGAGATCAATCACTCAGAATACCGGTTGAGAGCACATCTCGTACTTATCGTTTCTAAGGTTTTACCCTGCAGCAAACAATGTCATCACCGGACATATGCCTAACCATCAAGGACTTCTCTCTCTCTTCATTTTTTTTTCACTCAGTCACTTCACGGAATTCTTCATTTCAACCGCTGATAATATGGGCTTCGCCCCCTGTGATCCATTCCCGAAACTTATACTGATGTGGGCCTCAACCTTGGGATTCATTCCCGACTGATGCTGATATGGGCCTCAACCCTGGGATTCCTTCCCGAAACAGACATTAGTATGGGCCTTAACCCTGTGCTTCATTCCTGAATCTGATGATGTTATGTCGCTGCTTCTGGTTGGCTTGCATATGCCGCTTTCTTATTCTCTTCTTTGAAACCTGTGAATATAAAACAAGACAAAACATAAAAAAGAATGCAAGTACGTTACGTGTATGCATGCATGCATGTGTGAATTTCCTATTTTGTTGGGTTAGGTCTTCCGCCAGTTCTCCTGGTGACTACTCGGTCTTCTCTTCCTCAAGAAAAATATTGTTTCAACCTATCCACGTTGATCGTTTCGGTGAACTTGTTCCCTTCCAAATCTGACAGTCTCACTGCCTCATTTCCCATTACTTTCTGGACTATGCAGGGCTTCCCAGTTGGGTCTGAACTTTCCTCTCGGGTCTGTTGTCGATGGCTTCGATTGCTTAAGCACCAGATTACCCTTTCTGATCTTGGTAGGACTCACCTTCTTTTTGAACTCTCGAGCCAACCTCTTATGGTATATTTGCATGTGATGCAAGGACTTCATTCTCTTCTCATACAGCAGTGCTAACTGTTCAAATCTCTGCGAGGCCCATTCTTATTCAGGTAACTCTATTTCTGTTAATACCCACATAGACTGTATCTCAACTTCCACTGGCAGTATTGTTTCATTCCGTAGACCAAAGAGTAAGCTTCATAGTAGTGGCAGTAGACTACTTTTCAAAATGGGTGGAAGCCGAGTCGTTTCGCAACGTTACAGCAAGGCAGATGGTGAAGTTTATAGCTCGGAACCTCATATGTCGATATGGAATGCCGCATCACGTAGTAACGGACAACGGAGTCCAGTTTCAAGGAGAAACGAAAGAAATGCTACAGAGGTACGGGATAGGACATCACAAGTCGTCACCGTACAGACCGCATGCAAATGGAGCAGTCGAGGTAGCCAACAAGACGATAAAGATGATACTAGCCAAGATGACAAAGAACTATAAAGATTGAGCTGACAAACTACCGTACGCCCTGTGGGGATACGAAACTTCTGTGAGAACAACAACGGGAGCCACGCCTTAGTCAATTCGATGCGTGTGGTCAAATTTCTCTGATCATATCAATTCCCCATGCTGAGAAAGGCCATGGCTCTGACAGCCCATGCAACTCTGTGTGCAGCAAATGGTTCAAGTTACCATGTGCTTGGCAATCGTGACAATGCTTTACCAGATTTGCGCAGTCAGCTTCCATGGTCGACTAGTAAAAACCTTGTCTTACTATCTTGCAAGATAAATTCAACCCATTCATGTGTGGTCCACATACTTCAGCATGTACTTCTTCCATTACCTTCTGAGCCTATTATTTTCTTAAACATTTCAGCTGGATGCCATTCGCTTGTTTCTTGTATAGTTCTCCCTTCATACTCATATATTGGGAAGCCAACTTCTGGATGGCTATCCTGTCTTTTCTTGTCTTACTATCTTGCGAGATAAATTCAACCCATTCATGTGTGGTCCACATACTTCGGCATGTACTTCTTCCATTACCTTCTGAGCCTATTCTTTTCTTAAATATTTCAGTTGGATGCCATTCGCTTGTCTCTTGTATAGTTCTCCCTTCATACTCATATATTGGGAAGCCAATTTCTGGATGGCTATCCTGTCTTTTCTGCTTGCAACTTCCGGGAATTCCCCATGTTCTAAGTATCGCTGAATATCATAGTACCAGGGTTTCCCATCATCGACCTCTACTTCCAATACCCTTTCTATCTCGTAAACAGGTCTGCTTGCTGTTGTCAACACTAAAGGTCTCATCACCAACTTCTCCGGATTTTCCCAAGTTGCGGCTAGGGTAGCCAACGCGTCTGCCATTTGGTTCTCTTCCCGCGGCAAGTGTTGGAATTCACAATCGGGGAGGGCCTGCGCCAGATTCCTGAGGTAGAATAAGTAGGGTTTCAACCGTTCTTCCTTCAATTCCCATTCTCCTTGCATATGTCGGACTACCAACATTGAGTCTCCGTAGACTTCCACGTTCTTAGCCTTCAAGGTTATCAATGCCGTCAGTCCGAAGGCGCACGCTTCATACTCAGCCATGTCATCATCAAAGACAGGGATATCATAACTTAATCTGTTCGGAGGGTTCTCACGCCTCTCATTCTCAGAGCCTCCCCCAGCATGGGGCACAGCCATATTGGCCACAGTGGCGGTTAAAGCTTGCAACTGCTCGGTAACCTTGGTGAGACTAGTCTCCAGCTGATCCATACGAGATCCCTCGTTAATTGATTCACTCATGTTTGCTAACGGCCTTTTGACGAGTCTTCCCTCTTCCCTAACCCAACGGGTATCTATGTTGTCTTTTAAAACTTTATGTTAGCATGTATGCGTGCGATGCATGGAATATATAAGTCGGCCCATTATCATTCCAAAGCATTCAACCATACTATCGCGTAGTGCAAACTTGTCCCAGTTGAAAAGGCCCAATAGGTTTACACTTTTGCGATAACATGGCTAAACAACTTCAAATGATAAAAGGCCTAAACAAAAAATGGCCCATTGGCATTTTAGAAGCTTTTGGCCCAATTTCCATAAAGCACGGACTCGTCCCAGTTTAAATGCCCCAACAAGCCCATACCTCATGACAAAAAAGTCCAACTGAATCCAAATGACGATGGTCCTGAACGCAAACATAAAGGAATAGTTTCTATTGGTCCTACAACTAAAGTTCATATGCGGGTTTATAGGGGTAAAGACAAAGGCTCTTGTCGACGAATGATTGCCCACAACTAGGTCTCCCCATTCAAGGGTCCGAGCGACCAAGTGAGCGCACCTTTTTTATATGCTAAGGTGCGTGCCAACGACTTATGATGCATGACTGACTGTCAAATGGATTTCCTATTGAAGATTCCCCAGAGAGAGGGTGGAGCGAACTCTCTTAAATACCCAAGCCTCTTAGGCTCTTATCGCCTTGGTGACAGGAATAAACAATAGGTCCTCCAAATTACTCCATCACAGTAAGTTTCGAGTAAATGATTATCTAGGTGCCTTCACAGAAGGTAGTGAATAAAGGAAGACACCAAACCATTACCTAGCTTTAATAATGCATTTGATTAAACCCCTTCAACCCACCGTAGACACGGTTAACTAAAGCACAAATAACAAACATTACAAGACATTATTTCGGGGTCGATTCTCTATCCCAGTAGAGTCGCCAGACTGTAGGACACATAAATCAGCGACGCTGTTCCAGGCTCACGGCCTAGTTGGGAGTACAGAGTAGCCCACGGGGGTACTAAACCGGAGAAATAAAATGGAGTCGCCACCCAATGTGAACTAGGAAAATGATTTAAGGCCGCACTCACCCCTCGCAAGGGAAGACCTCAAACCGTTGGGTTCGGAATGGTCTCTTACTTATGCCACTTGTAATGAACAGATTTGTGCAATAATCTAACCAAGTCTACGCAACATACATGCGCAAGAGTACCCTATGTCTAAGTTCACATACATGAAAATAAAACCTATATCTAAGTTTGCATGCTTTAAAAGTAAGTCGTCATAACGGCAAACACACAGTCTCATGAACATATTGAATTAACAAACACGAAAATATAAATAAATAAAAATCTAAACGTAAACGTAGATTAAATTCCTATTACGAAAGAAATAACTAATCATGCTTGGAAAATAATCAACTAAATCATGCATAAAAGTAACATATTATTCCTAATGAACAACAAATAAACATAAAATTGGATGAAACGAAATATGTGTGTCTCTCAAGCGGTACGTAGCATTATATCCCGAGTGCAGACCGTACTTCCATCCATTCGGATTTGGCTACGGAATTTACGTCCGGGTTTCCATCCGATATACCGCAAGAGATAACACATATTTCATTCATCCCATGGCCACAACTTACATGAATCTATAATACACATGCGAATAAATAACAATAAATAACAACAAAAAAAAGAACGGGAATAAATAGAAAATGTGCCTTCGGGTCTAACCTCTTAAGTCGTCTCTTGGAAGTGCGCTACGCGGTTGTCAGAAGGGTTGATGCTCCGCAACTTTTCCGATTTACTAGTTCATTTTTTTCCTTCGTTGCCTCGCTGTTTTGGGCTGCTGTTTGCTCACTATTTTTGCGGTATTTGAGCTGTGTTTCAGGGCAGAATTTTTGGTGATATCAAGGGCAGTTTACTGGGCTTTTTTTCGGTGGTAATAGGGGAATTTACTGGGCTATTTTTATGTGTATTGTATTCGACTAGTGGGGGCTATGTTGGTTATTGTCGGTCGTTGATGGAGGGGCGCATGTGCATAAGTTAACGTGGCTAAAGGGTTTTATGGAGAGGTTGGGCATGAGTGTTGTATGTGATCTTCACGTGGAGGGCTGTGTGTATTTGTGGATTGTGAGTGGGCTACATGTTGAGGTTTATCGTATGTGTGGCTAGTTTGTGGCATGAGTTTGGTGGCAGTTTATGGCGTGAGTATGGGTGGCAGAGAAGGGGCGTTGTAAGGGTTTATGGAGAGTGGCTGTGTGATTGCTAGGAGAGATTAAGGACGAGAGGTGTGAGTGAGAAGGCTGATTTCAGGGAGAGGGTGTTGCGGCAATAGATGAGGGTTTTGGGTTGTTTGTTCACGGTAATGAGGGACTATTTTTCTATGCTTTGGGCGTGAGTGCTAGGGGTGAGAGAGAAGGGGGCATGAATGAGCTCTCGGTCCATGGGGCCTTGAGGTTTGGTTTATATCTCTTTTTATAAGAGAGGGTTAGGGTTGTCCTTGTTCGGGAAGGAAATAAATATTGTGTAATTATGGAGAATATCTATTTAGTTTGTTATAAGGAAAATGATCTCTTTAATTTAGGGAGATGATTTATTTAGTTTAGGAAAGAGATTTATTTGATTTATTTAATTTGGGCATGTGTTTTAATTTAATTAGGAATGTGATTTATTTAATTTGTTATTTTGGAAGGCTTTGGGCGTGAGGTTGGTCTTTTTGGTGGGCTTGGTGTGTGGCTTGGTGGTGTATGGGCTTGGTGTGTGGCTTGCGGGGGTTTTGGGCCAAGGATAAGTGTAGGCATTGCATTTTTGCATATCAGCCCAATGATGAGCCTCGAATGGAGGCACTACTTTTTAGTTGCGGAAGTTGTGGAAAGCGGTCGTCGGAAGGGAAGGGTCAAGAATTGACATTTTTATTGGATTTGGTTCGCTTGTTCGAGCTTCGGTTTCGCTTGTTCGAGCTTCGGGTTCGCTCGTTCGGTCCCAATTTTAATTTATCCTCGGCCCGGTTCACAACAAAACCCACCTCCTCCATGCCCCATTCACGGCACCATACAAATAATTCCTCATCCATTTGTCAAACACTTCATTCCAAAACCCCACCTTGCCTTTTCTCTCAACTTGCCACCTTTTCCACCTTTCCAGCACACCACCACACCTTCACTCCATCATTCAAGTGCCCCACTAGCCTCACCAAAATACGAAACCCATATCATATACCAACCCCTCCCACGTGAATAACAAGGAACAAGCACAAGGCAACAAAACTCATGCAACCACCCTCAATAACCTCACATCCAATTGCCAACCATTATTCCCATGCACCCTCCATGTCACCCAGATCTCTCCATGAAACACCCATAACAGCCATTCACGCCAAGATCCCTCTGACACTACCCCTCATCCTCCAGGTAACAACCCATACCACCCCCATACAGACAGGCCATTGACCTTAGCCACTCACGCCCATCTAGCAATTAATCATCAAAGCCACATAGCTCCCATTTGCAAAACTCAATAAGGACCCGAGACAACCTTCAAATCGCCATGAACGCCACTTCACTGAAGGGATGAGGGAGACTCCAAATTGAAACCTAGCAAGCAGGAGGTTCAACAACTCCAGCAGCCCTCCACCATGCGTTGACACAGCTACTAACGCCATAGAACCTTCAAACCAGTCTCCCTCAGCCTTCCACCTTCAACAGCCCCATAAGCATCACCACACAGACCTTAGACACACAGCTCTCGGCAAGCCTTCATTATGTCCTTCATACACGTGAAACCAGCCCCCCTGAAAATCATTATCATTCACGCCATTATCCTCGCACCATAATAAGCCCCTCATCCAGCAGCCCATCACGCCACCTAACTCCTTCACATATCACCCACACCTTCATCACTCAAACAGTACACACTTCACACATTCCATCATCATCTATCCTCCTGCACCAGCCTGCAACTCACGCCATAACTGCCCCTACACAGCCTTTGTCTCACGTCGTAGCACCCTCCACGAACCTTCACGCCCGGTAGCCAACAGCCCCTCATCAAACTGCCGAACCCAACCTTCAGCCATGTAGCCACATGCATGTGTTAAATGCAACAGTGAAGCAGTCTCCATCTCTCCCATGATAAAAACGAACCAAACTGAACTTATCAGCCCTCACTTTGAACAACATCTCACCGTCTTGATAAAATCGTAACACCCCCCACTTCAACGACGAACAACTCACTGCCCTATTCATCATCATTCACGCATCTTGGAGGCACCATTTGGACAAGTTCACGCACATTGGAAGCTACCCTCAAACAACCTTCACAGCCCTCCCTCATCCTAACACACACGCACAAGCAAAGGAGGACCTTTCGTGCAACCTCACTAGCACCCAACTCAGCCCCTATCTTCTTCACCACTCTCGGCAGCCCTTAATCAGTCATCACTGCTTCTTTCAACAGCCGCACAGCTCACGCCATTGTTCACGCCAAATTCACGCCACCAGCCCTCATTTCAGCTCCTTGAGTTCATGACCAAAACTGCACCCAATAAGCCTCTATCATTCACGCCAAACCAGTCCCTGAAACACACATATCCCTCACTACAAACTGCCCAGTAGATACCGAAAATAATGCCCCAAAACAGCCCTAGTAACTCACGCACAAAACACCTCTGAATTGCCAACACTTCACGTAGATTATCCCTGAATGTAGCCTCCAACTTCATGTAAAATTCAACCCTATAGCCTACCCATGCGTACATGAAATAAACCAACTCAACCTCACTGCCTCACCTTGCTTCTTCACGTAAACCATGAATAAACCCTCACAGCCCATGCATGCCATGCACACGTGAAATCTACCTTCCCAAAACCCTCCATGCATGCGTGAACTACACTGCCCAAATAACCCTTGAAACCCTAGACATGCACACGTGAAAATTCCCCTGGAACCGTGAGAAAAATTGTCCCCAAACCGCGAGTAAAATAGAGAAAATAGCGAGCGGAAATCGCGGGTGAAAACAGCAAAAATAGAGGAAACAGCGGACCAGTGAAAGCAGCGAAATGATATCCCTTCCGGCACCGTGGAACGCACTCCCGGAAAGCGACTTAAAAGGTAAGACCTGAGGGCACCCTTTATTTATTATCATTTATTTTTTAGTTATTTTATTACTTTATTTCGCATGAGTATTGTGAATTGATGCATGATGTGATTTCCGGGTGAACGGAACATGTGTTCTCTCTTGTAGTATATCGGATGGAAACCCGGACGTAAATTCCGTAGCAGAATCTGAATGGACGGTATTACGGTTTGCACTCGGGATACAATGCCACGTATCACTTGAGAGACACACGTATTTCGTTTCATCCAAAATTTGTATTTGAGCATGTTATAGTCTTTAGGTTATTCGTTTATTATTTAAAGCATGGTTTAATTTAGTTTGTTATTTATTTGTTAAAGCATATTTAGGTTGTTCCTTATGTATGTTATTAGTTTATGATGTGTTTAGATAATGATTTATACATGTTGATTTAATTGTTCAATATGCTCATTGTGTTACATTGCGTGGAGTTATTTGGATGAAAGCATGTTAGATCTAAGTACCCTTGAGTATGATTATTGAGTAGACTTGGTTAAATTATTGCACAAATCTGTTCATTACAAGTGGCATAAGTAAGGGACCATTCTGAACCCAACGGTTTGAGGTCTTCTCTTGCGAGGGGTGAGTGCGGCCTTAAATCATTTTTTCCCGGTTCACACCGGGTGGCGACTCCATTTTATTTCTCCGGTCTAGACCCCCGCGGGCTAATCCGTACTCCCGACCGGGCCGCGAGCCCGGAACAGCGTCGTCCATTTCTGTGTCCTACAATAAGTTTTAAAACAGAGGCCTAACGAGCAAACCCGAAGCTAAGCAAACGAATTAATCCAACAAGGTATTGATTTTTGACTTTTCCCTTCCGACGTTCGTTTCCCGCGACTTCCACAACTTAAAGAGTAGTGCCTCCATACGAGGCTCATCATCTGGACTTATATGCAAAAATACAGTGCCTAAAACACCTAGTGCCCTAAGGCCAACTAGTATGGGAGTCATTGGTCCAAAGCTCGTTATAAAGATTAAAGATGTATCATTATTTTTTTTTAAAAAAATATTTTTGTATTTATAAATAAACTCTCTTTGCCAAAAAAAGGTGTGAACTCAAATATAATTTAGGACAAAAATATTACTCTCTTTTCAACAAGACCTGTAAATATTGTGGGCACAATGAATTAATTGATACTTTGTTTTATGTGTGTATGGAAGAATGGTACAAGTACATGAGAATTTACTTATTTGATTATTTAGAAAAAAAAATTATCAACTTGGATAAAAAAAAATTCTTTTAAGTTTTCACTTAAATTACTAGGACTAGTAATAAGTTGGTTGATTTATGTTTATATATTTTTACTGTGATTTTTATTTCTTATGTAAGTGAAATAATACTTTAGATGCATAACTAGTAAAATGGACGTGACATTTAGATTTTGGAGGCCAGAAACTTAAAAGGGCATTCTAACAGTATAAAATTTCGAAAATTCCAACTTTGCGTAATTTTCGTATTTTGGCCATAATTTTTTACTCCGATATCGGATTGAGGCGATTCTAGTTCCAAATGAAAGAATACTCAAATATCTACAAGTTTACTAGTTCTGAAGTTTTCAATACTAAAATTGATGAAAAGTCTAAAGTGTGTTGTATGTAATTTTAATTATTATAAAAAAAAAAAAAGTTGGTGGATTGTCACTTCACACCAAACATGTAAATTTACAAATTTGCATAGAGGATACTGAGCCCTCTACTATAAATAGAAGTGTTCAACACCTTATTTTCTTCATATTTTTTTTTCTGAGAATTCTCTTGAAAATTTGGAATAGAGTGTCTTGTGTATTTTATTTTTTTCAAGCTTTGTTGTAATTTATTTTTCTTTTAGTAATAAAATTATGCATGTTTTTATTCAAATCATGAGTAGCTAATTTCATCATTTCGGGTAAAAAATGAAGCTTTTAATATGAGAATATAGATTAATCTCACTTATATTATAATATATGAATTGTAATCTAAAAAATAATATTTAATTTAAATCTGGATGAATTATTGACAAACTTTGTTATCGTCTATATAGCTGATTTTATTTATTTGGCATAATTGAGTACCTAATTAGACTTTTTATAGACAAATGTTATCACTACCTTTATGGCTGGTTTTTTATATTTTGGCATAATTAATTCCTGAAATAAATTAACTTGGTAATAATGATAATTTATATATTATAAAAAATGAGATTTTTAAATTTGAAATATTAAAAGTGGATCTCATAGCCCCATCATTTTATTTTATTGTTGTAGTCCAATTTAAAAATTATCAATCATTTCAAATAATTTAATCTGTTTATTTTCACTCAAATTATTATTTTATTTTACTAAATGTATTCCATGTGGATAGACCCCGGACTTACCGGGTTATTTTATTACTTCGACACTCTTATACTTGAGAATAAAAAATCACTTTGTGTGTGTCACTTTCGTTACATATCGATATTTAATTCTTAACAACTCTACACTAATCGGATGATTCCTCTTTTCCAATCTTTAATTCTATTTTTGGTAAGGTCATCAAACCTCTTTGATTTTGCTTATCTTTAGCCTAATTGGCTTTTGTTCTGTAGCTAGAAAAGCATGTCTTCCTTAGCTCCCTAGGGTATGCCTCTCTGCTTTTGTTATTTCAAACCTCTTGATTTCAGGTGCACTTAAAGAAATGCATGAGTTCTTTAAAGAAATGCATGAGTTCAAAGATGCAATTCTTTACAGCCTACCTGGGGTGAGACTACCAGTGAGGAAAAGCCGGACTGGGACAATCTCAGACACTCCTTTCCGAGAGACCATTACTTCTGTTGAATTCCCACAGAAGTTTAGCACCTCGGACATGAAGTCATATGACGGGTCTACGGACTCAGACGAACATGTTGTCCGCTACAAGTACAAGATGATGTTAATGGCCCTGACTCAACACCAGTGGGAGGCCGGAATACGTAGAGGGTTTGGAGAGACATTAGCGAGCCAAGTCATCAGTTGGTTTATTAACCTTCCATACCGGTCTGTCGGATCGTATCAAGAACTAGACGACAAGTTTATGGAGCACTTCGCGAGCTTTTTTAAAATCAAAAAAACCACAGACGACTTTAACGTGATCAAATAACGAAATGGAGAATCTCTTCGAAGCTACGTCGCTCGTTTCAACAAGGAAAGAATTTCAATCCCAAATCTCCACCAGCAGATAGCAGTAGAAGCTTTCAGGAACGACCTATTCGCGGACAGTGGGCTTTATAAGAAGCTAACAAAGTTCCGGTGATACACTATGGATCAGGTCGTGACCCGAGCTCAAGTTAAGATCAGATAGGAGGAAGATAAGAAAGAGATAGAGTTCCTCTAACCATCTCAATGAAAAAACCCAAATCCTTCCAAGTGACCCAAAGAATTCATTGACAAAGCTCTACAACTAGTAGACATAATGACTCATTTAAGGAGGGAACACAGACCTTTTAACCGAGATTTTGATTGTCGACCCTTGCAATTCGGGGTCCAGAATAAGATGTCACCAAACAGGCCAAGACTCCCAGACTACAACTTCAGTGTTTCACCAGAAGAACTCGTCTCGATCCTCAAAAAGATGGCAAATGAAGGGAAATGGCCCCCACGCTCCAAAGACAGATCTTCAAGAAAAGACACAAGCAAATAGTGTGAGTTCCACTAGGACTCTGACCATACTGCAACTGACTGCGTTGCCCTGAGGTTAGAAGTTCTGGAGCTACTAAACAAAAGGTATATGAAATATCTATTAACGGAAAAGGGCAAGGCTACAATGGCCCAAAGAGACAAAAGAAATGAGCGGGAAGAGGGCCTCCACTTTCGCCACCTATTAACAATACAGTGAATTTCATCTCAGGCAGATCTGAAGTCAGTGGAGTTTCTTACTCAGCCGCCAGACGACATACAAGAGTAGTTACAGTCGAGACATTTCAATCTACAATGTCGATCGAAGGAATATTTACCAATCTAACCATTAGATTCACTAACGACAGCAGCTCAAGTCGGACCCTAGTGATCTCCTTGCAGGTTGCTAACTTCATGATCAAAGGGGTACTAGTGATACCTGATCCTCAGCCAACATCATTTTCACCACTGCTCTAACAGACATGGGCATAAAATTGGACATGATCAATTGTTGGTCGATGGTACTGGTTGGTTTTAGTGGGGAACAAAAGTTTACCTTTGGAGAAATATCCCTCCCAGTTTAGGCTGGAGCAGTTAACAAGCACACAACATTTCTAGTCCTGGATTGTCCCTCAGCCTACAACCTGATCGTTGGCTGTTGGGATATATGCCCTAGAGATTCAAATCTCTAAATTGACTAATGTCCTGAGTGTGCAAAAACAAGAAAAAATTCCCATCTCAGACTCAACCAAATCAACAAGGGCAACACATGGCACAGACTGATCATGAGGTATCCAGTATAAGAGGTGTTAATGCCATAATCACTAGGAGCGGTAAAGAAGTAGGGATGCAGAATACTTCCAACACTATAGGTGACCATAAGGATAATAGTGTTAACACATCTCAGGAAGAACAAGTGCCATATTTCCCAGTTAGAGTACCCTTCCCTCAAGCACTTAACAGTTTTCATGTTGAGAAACAAAAACAGGGTGATGAAGAGTGTCATTACTCATACATGCTAGAAACAGTCATGCCAGAAACAGTGTCTCTACAACCTGAATCAAATCCTCTTAAACTAAAATTGGTCCCAAAGAACCGAAAAATGAGGAAAATGAGAGTTAATGCTCAATTAAAGATGATACCTGTGAGGTTAAAAAGGAGATTGAGTGAATTTTTCCTTATGTGCAGTACCAAATTTCAGCCACCAGATCATGGAGGATCAGTAAATAAACTGTCGCGGCTAGACAAACATTCTCTCTCATGCCTTCATCAATACGCTAGATGGAAACCACCATGACTTTGAGTGGTTACGTCTGGCTGAAGACGTTAAACTTAGCGCTAGCGGGGAGGTAACCCTTGCATCTGCATTTTATTTTATTTATTTTATATATTTTATTTTATTTAGTTTTATATTATTGTGTTCTAACTGCATGTTTTTTTTTTCTGTTTGCATGAGTGTTTATGCAGGAGTTAGCATAACCTACACAGCCACACAACTAAGTCTCACCAGCAGGAACCTGATCAACTCCGCACCTGGTAGTGTTGTTCCTTAATCCTTTTTCTTTATATTTATCTTACATTGAGGACAATGCAAGTTTTAAGTGTGGGGGTGTGTATGCATGCGCATGATAATACCTGTTATAAATACATTTTATTCTTTAAAAATGAAAAAAAATTGTTGTTTTGTTTGTTTTTAGTCCTTAATAGTTAAACATAAGTCCAATGATGATATTGTTTGTTTTATGATGAAATCTTAGAAACGATAAGTCCTTTCATGTACTTTTATCTGATACTTTGAGTAGTTTATCTATGTTAGACTCGTAAGCACTTAATTATAGGTTTTTAGCAGTGGAAGCCTGAGTAGTTAGCAAGGTGACTAGTTGAAGAAATTGCATGTCGATGAATGACCGTTTGCTTAGATGCCTATCCTGATTTGCTTGTGTTATGATGTGTGGTATGGTTAAAAATAAAAGAAAAAGTCTCAAAAGAAAAAAAAATCATCTATAACCGATAAGCGTGAAGCTACCCATGGGCGAGTATTAGGACCACCATGAGGAGAAATGATACCTTAAAGGGTAGGTGTGTTGAAAAAAGAAAGAAAAAAAAAAGACAAGAAAAGAAAAAAAAAGAAAAGAGAAATCATACCATATTGAGCACATATAAGCAATTACAAAGTTTAATTGAGATATCTATGTTGGTTTGACCCATCGATCCCAATTTTTAAACGAAATCATTGAGTTGGCTCACCTATGAATCAAGCTGTGAATAAACATTTACACACACACTGTGAGTCTGGCTTAGATGATTTATTCAAAGACTTAGATTTGAGTTTCGTTGAGTACTTTGAAGGTTCTCTGATTTTATTACTAGGCATTCTTTGAGGACAAAATTATGCGAAACTATTGGGACTATTTAATTTTTGTTTTTGCATGATTGTGTGTTTTGAATGACGTTTGTGGGTGTCGTTATTGTAAGCCCTCACGAGACTATAACTCGTCCACTAGAGACACCTAAGGGTTTAAAGGCTTGTTGCATACACTAAATGCAATCGTGATCCCTACGAAAATGGCTTAGATAGTTTTTATTTATTTTTATTTATTCAGTTTGGTTTTTATTTTATTTTGCGCTAGAATTGCTAGGGACTAGCAATAAGCTGGTTGAGGATTGTGATAAGTGCATGAAAATGTACTTTGAAACATCACTTATTCGGGTTTATTGTTAAGTATTTAGTTATATATTTTATATTTTATTGTATAAATTTCATTATCATATTAATTTAGAAAGTATCTATTATTTAAGTTAATATTAGTAATTTTCTCTTTATTATTTGTAGGTTTTTGAAAGCAAAAACGTGGCGTGAAGAGCTAGAAACAAAAGGGAAGACACGTGGGCCCTAGAAACATAAATGAAACTATATGTAAAATATAACGATGCATACGAGTGATCGACAAGGAATAATTGAAAAATAAATAATAAAGGGGGCCCTCAGGTCTTACCTTTTAAGTTTCTCTTCGGAAGTGCGTTACGTCGTCGTAGGAAGGGTTAATGCTCCGTCACTTTTCTGGTTTTCTGATTTGGTTTCGCTGCTGTTTTACTTGCTGTTTTCTCCATCTTCCGTCGCTTCTTTGGGCTGTTTTTACTGCTGTTTTCTCCATTGTTTAGGGACTGTTTTGGGTTATTATTTTGCTTGTTTCTTCTCGGTGATGAGGGCAGTGCGTGTTTAGTTTGTAGTGGAGGGCTGACTGTGTTGGTGAGGATAATTTATGGCTATTTGGTCGGTCAGTTTTGTCTTGTTTGGTCGGTGGAGGCGTACTTGCTTTTGGCTTATTGTGGTTTTATTGTCGGTTGAAGGGCTGTGTGTGTGTTGAATGGGTAAATGGACGTGTGTGCCTGCTGAATAGGTGAATGGACTGTCTTTTGTGCGAGTGGGCTGTGTATGTTGAAGGTGTGTCGGTGTGTGTTTAATTTTTTGTTTGGTGTTCATGTGTGTATGGTTGCTTTGTGGTTTGATGTCGTAAAGGTTGTTTGTTCACGCTGCTGGTGGAGGCTTATTATTAGTTTGTATTTATGATTTGTGAAGGGCAGGCTTGGTGAAGCCGAGTGTCCTCTAGGGTCTGTGTGAAGTGTCGTGTGTCAAAGAGAGAGAAGAAGAGTGTTTGTTGTTTAGTCGGTTGATTGCAGTGTGTTAAAAGAGGGAAGAGACGAGAGAAGAGAGGGGTTGTGGTTTAGAGGAAATTAGGGTTTTCTCTTTTTTGATCTGTTTTTGCAGTGTGTGGAAAAAGAGAGACCAGCTAGGGTTGGGATAAGTCTTCTTTTTATAATGGTGAGCTGGGGTTTCTAGGTAAGGAAGGAAATCATGCAAATATGGGATGTGTTTAATTAGTTTGTTAAAGGAAAGGATATTGTGTAATTTTGGTGGGGAATATATTTAATTTGAAAGGTTATTTACTTATATTAGGAAGGGGATTTGATTTAATTTAGGAAGGGGATTTGATTTAATTTGTGACATGTGTTTTAATTATTTTTGGATTGGGCCTTGGGCGAAATGGGCTTTTCATGGGTTGCGAGGGTTTTGGGCCGAGGCTAATATTTTAAAACAGAGATCAATCAAGCGAGCCCGAGGCTAAACAAACGAATTAAATTTGGCAAGGTATTTATTTTTGAATTTTCCCTTCCAACGTCCGTTTCCCGCGACTTCCGCAACTTATCGGGTAGTGCCTCCATACGAGGCTCATCATTGGGCTTTATGCAAAAATACAGTGTCTACACTCGCGCAAACCAGAGGCAAAACAATGTTGTCTTGATTGAGATTTTGGTAAAAATATTGGGATTACAAAGGGCTTGTTCGGTTTGATTTAGATCTAATTTGGTTGCACAAAATCAGATATGTAGTGCTTTGAATTTACAGCTACTACGGATTAAAATCTACAATACAGTTTGCACGCGTAGATTTTGTTTGGATCTGTAAAATCCGTCCAAGGGTACCAAAATATTTCCACGTCAGTTAAGAATATTTTGGGACTGACATGAGTAATTTCTAATACTCAGAATACATCTGAAGAGGGCTGAAATCACTGGATTGTGATTATGTCCAAATTTACAATTTGTGCAAACTTTAGGGACTTAAATTTACAATTTGTGAAAAGTCCATAGGTGTCCAGCAATTGATCAGATTCGGTTCAGGGAGTAAAGGAGAATAAATTTTTTTTAAGGTCAATCCCAAGGTCAAAGCACAAATTCTTTTGCGCAAGATGATTTCCAGTGAAGTGTTCGGGCAAAATTCCCTTCACACGGTTGAAACCCAAGAGGTCATATCGAAAAATGTAGTCAGGTGACAATGATCATGGAAAATTTTTCGAAGAGTTTCCTATAGTTCAAAAGCAATTATGTTATGAACAAATTATTTTTTCACTCTTGCAACTGGTAAATAAGTTCACCACTTATCAGTCCATGTTGGTGGACAAGCATAAATCTGTTAGAGAGAAAAATATTGTCGAATCTTTCCAATTTGCAAGAAAATGAAGAAAAACACTGGAAAGTCTAAGGTTAATCCAAAGAAGAACAAGAAAAGCTCAATGGACACCAAGCCCAAGGGAAACGTTCCAATACAACAATGATGCACATTGGAAAAGGAATTGCCCCAGGTACCTTACAAAGATATAAAAGAGAATAAGGCTAAGGATAAATATGATTTACTTGTGATTGAATCTTTATTAGTGACATATGAAAAATCCGCATGAATTATAAATTCTGGTACCATTAACCATATTTATTCTTCTTTTCGACTACTTGAATTTTTGAAGGACCTTGTTGAAGTTGATTTTACCTTAAGGATCGGAACATGAGATTCCATTTCAGCAAAAGCTGTGGGAGAAATAAAACTTCAATTTCTAAATAATAAGTCATTTATTTTTTAATAATGTTTTATTTATTTCTAGATTTCACAATAATTCGATTTCTAAAGCTTTTGGATATTATTACTAGAAATGGTGTAAAATATATGCACATGATATTTGGAAAATAATTTATATATGTTAAGGCTGTTTAAACATAGCTCACTGCTCAACACTAAAATATTTATGGTTGAAAAATCTAAAACAAAACGGCAAAAAAGATTTCTCATGATGACACATATCTATTACACCTTAGACTTGTACATATCTCTGCCACCTTAGTCTTGGTAATTCAGTCTTGATTGAATAAATAGATAGTAAAAAGCATAACTTTATGCTAGTTAAAGATCATCACTTTACCATTATGAGAATATTGTCTAGAATGCAAAATGACAAAAAGACATTTTACTGGAAAAAGACTAAAGGCTAATGAGCCACTTGGGCTTATATATTTGGACGTTTGTGGTCCAATGAATGTAAGAGTAAGATGTGGTTATAAATATTTCATCACATTTATTGATAATTATTCTAGATATGGTATATATACCTAATGCAACATAAATCTGATACCTTTGAAAAGTACAAAGAATTTCATGCAGAGGTTGAAAATCAGTTAGGTAAAACTATTAAATCTTTAAGATCAGATCATGGGGTGAATACCTCGATAATAATTTCGATGAATTTTTGGTTGAGCATGAGATTATATACAAAGTCACAACACCTAGAACACCACAGGAAAATGGTGTTGCAAAGAAGAGAAATTGGTAGACAATATTAGATCAATATTTAGTTATAGTTTATTACCTAGTTCTTTGTGGGGATATACATTACATACAATAACGTATATCCTGAATGTAGTTCCATATTCTATTCCTAAAACACCCTTAGAGTTATGAATTGTCATAAAACTAGTTTGTGACATTTTCGCATATGGAGGTGTCCAGTACATATGCTAAAGAACAAGACTATAAAGTTGAAATCGTGTTCTTAGGGGTGCCTATTTGTACACTATCCTAAATAGACTAGGGTAAGATTCTTCTATAGTCCTGAAGATAACAAAGTGTTTGTATCGATGTACATCATGTTTATTAAAGATGACTATATGAATTAATCCAAACCTCATAATAAAATTATACTCGCGGAATTACTTACTTGTTCGACCAACATACAGTAAAAAATAGTTGTTGATAGTAACACATCACCTTCAACATCTGAGCATCTGATACATTCCTATCAGAATGATATGCCGTCTAGACACAATGGGAGGGTTTTACAATAACTTGATCGCTACCTAGGCATTGGAAAGGTACAAATTGTCACCTCTAGTGATGGTATAGATGACATATTGACCCACGTAGTGTAATGGGTGATTCTGATAAAGAGGAATGACTTAAGTCATGAATCTCAAGATAGAGTCAATGTATCCAACTCTGTTTGGGAACTAATAGACCAACCAGATGGGGTAAAACTTATAGGTTACAAGTTGATTTACAAGAGGCAAATATGAGTAAATATGAAGGTTTAGATCTTTAAACCTAGGTGATGAGTGGTAAATAGATCACTATTTTCCACTCCATTGACTTAATATTTTGTATAGTTTCTTGAGTTTTGTGAATATTTTGATGTGTTTTATGGTATTTTGAAGATAAATAAAATAACAGGACTCTCTGGAATCAATTCAGGGCCAAAACAGTGAAAAACAGACAAAAATGGCAAAAATGTAAATTTCCTGCTAAAATGCGATGTTTGCTAAAATGCGCCATTTGCTAAAATACGCCGTGCTAAAATGCGCCATATTCTAACGTGCGTCGGGGACTGCTAACGTGCGCCAAACACATGTCACCATCACATGATGCCGACAATCATCATCGACATGTGTCAATGCTGATGTCAGCATCGCGACGCGCACCTACTTTACGTGTCGTGATGCCAAGCCAATAATTCAGCTAATAATTCTGCCGACGCCACGTGTCCTCATCTCCGAAAGTCGCGTGCCACGTGGCATAAATCTACGACGCGTCGCGACATGCAATGTTTTACTCCTCGCGACGCGCGAGACCCATGGATGCCTATAAATTCAAGCCGATTTCAGAATTCAATTCATACCTTCTTCTGGGGATTTCCTTAAGAATACTAAGAAGATTGTATCTTGTTTGTTTATTTACAGCTTTCTGTAATTAATTTTATTTACTTTTCGCTATAGCACTTTCTTTTCTTTACTATTCAGTCTTTTACTATTCAGTATGAGTATGTAACTCTCTTTTGCTGGGGTGAAAGGTAAGCTTTTAATACTAATATTTAGATTAATCTCCCTTAATTACAATATATAAACTATTTAAAACCTGACTTAATGTCATACCGCCTTTATGGTCGGTTGGACTTAATAAAATTTATTTTAACCTGACTAAACTGGATACTGCTTGTATGGTTTGTTGGAATTAATTATAAATTTGACTTAATCAGGATACCGCCTATATGGTCGGTTGGTAATATCACGCAAAGTTAATATATTATAATAAGGGAGATATCTAAAATAGTAGTAAAAAAATGGATCCTCGACCCCATCATTTTCTATATTATTTATTTTACCTTTTTAATTTCCAAGCTTTTACTTTATGTTATTTTCTTTATTTAAGTTTTTACTAGTCTTCGATATGTGTTATAACTAAACCAGTTATCTGAGGTTGTGATGAATTCCAATATCACCAGTTTATAAGGGGTTAATTCATGTATGGGTAATATAAAGGTTTATTTATTATGTGTTAAGCTTAATGCTTCTTGATAACTGGCCATTAAGAAGATTGATGTGGTAAACTTAAAATAAACTTGACAAATGAATTTTAGGTTTCAGCCTTAGACTTAATAGTCCACGATCATCCTAGAGGATATATAACCATTTAATAGATTTCCTTACAAGATAGACATATACCTGTCAGGCGGGGGTAGCCACAATTGGAACTTAATCTTAATGAATTCAAGTAACTTGGTTGACATAGACATATGATTAATTGGGTTACACTGAGTATTTGCATCTGACCATCGACAGAAGCTTTTGCATAATTTCGTGTTACAGGTTAGTAAACCAATATATTACACAAACATGAGATAAACACTTCATCTTTAAAAGATATTGGAAGGATTCACAACCCTGGATAGTTTAATAATATTGAATTTTCATTTAATTTACTTTCGCGCTGTTTAATTTACTTGTTTTAAGTTTAAAGTCACCATCCAATCAAATAACCAATTTATTAGGTACTCGTAAGCATTTAACGTCATAAATTAATAGCTAAGGTATTAAGTCCTCGTTGGATCGATACATTTATACTACTTGAATGATATGTGCGCTTGCGTTATATGTGTGTGATCACGCCGATCACTAGGCAAGTGGTCAAGGGTTATATCTAGAAATAATGAATCAACTATGATGAGACTTTCTCGCCATTAGATATGCTCAAAATTATTCCTACTCTTCTATCCATTGCCGCATATTATGACTATGAAATATGGCAAATGATTGTCAAGACATCATTTTTGAATGGTAGTATTGATGAAAGCATCTACTTGGTGCAACCAAGGGGATTCGTTGCCTAAAGTCAATAGCAAAATATTTAGAATTTGCAATGATTTTTTTGGTGGTGCAGTGGGCTGTTTTGGGGGTACAATAGGCTGTTTTGAGAGTGCAGTGAGTGGTCTCGATGGTGCAGAAACCATCCAGAACTATTGTGGTTTTTTCGATTACTATAATGAGTATATTTGTGTAGTGGGTGTTTTGATGATAACTGGAACTGAAATAAAAAAAAGAAAAAAGAACTGCAGTTTCATGCTCTGCAGGGAGAAGAGAAAGAAAAAAATTTCAAGTCCAATCTTGTGGCCTAATGCGCGGTTTCGCTGTGCTTGAAGGTTTCCCGTAAAATGTTGTGCGAAAAACTCCTTCATGCATTAGTGGCGACAAATGTCAAGCATGCATCTAATACTCAAACAAAAAGAACACAAACGTGTTAACAGGGAATTAGTAATTAAAATCAGTTGATGCAGAAAATGTAAAAATACAAGATAAAAAAAAAACACAAAAAAGGGTGTTGTATGAATTGGGTGGGGGAGAGTGTCACGCCCCAACCTATTTGCTCCATGTGTGACGACTCTTAGTGTGGCTACACACCTATTTTGGTGGTCCAAAAATATGGCCAAGTATTTGACCAACCTTGGGGGAGCATTTTAGCCTTTAAGGTGCAATGTAAAGTTTGTTGCGATGTCTTATTTCAGACAGTTTTAACTTATTTCGAGATTCAAGCTCTTAGTGTTGACTTGAGACCTTATTTAGGCTATCTCATCGTATTTAGGAAAGTATTTTTCTCCTAAGTAAATTAAGGAGCTATATGTATTGTATTTCTTTTATTAGCAAGATTCTTCATTGTTGTAGTGGGATTACTAGTATTAATTTTTGTGTTACCTTATAGCAGTAGGTTTAATTGATGTGTATATAAACAAAACATCATTGAAGGTAATAAACAAGTTATTCAACATATTCTCTCTCACAAATTTGTGACTCCCTCTCTCTTTAAACAAAACACATACATAAAAAGGGTTGCTTCCGTTTAGGGTGAAGAGAAAAAAAAGTTTTCCATGACCGATCTTGTGGCCTAACGCGTGCTTCCGCTGTGCTTGGAAGTTTCCCGTAAAGTGTTGTGCAGAAAACTCCTACAAGCATTATTATCGACAAATGTCGAGCATGCATCTAATACTCAATCAAAAAGAATAGAAATGTGTCAACAGGGAATTAGTAATTAAAATCAGTTGATGCAGAAAATGTAAAAACGCAAGACAAAAAAAGAATAGAGGAATGAATTTCGAATCATTTAAAAGAAAGAAAGAGATTTGTGGAAGACAAATCTATTAAAAAGCTTTTAATCACTTTATCAAAGAAAAATATTGACTTGGTTATTGGAGTGTTAACTCGAAGAATATTCCTTTTCATTGATAAAGATAAAAATATTTGCCAAAGGATTGAGGAGCAACTTCTTTGGACCAAACGATATAACAAAACCCAATTACGTATGAGGGAAATCTATCAACAGCCCGCAGTCTTTGGAGATAATTGGACTTATACTTTTTTAGGGCCTTCACAAACATTTCATGAAATTAATTATCACTAAACATCAAATAAATCAATAAAAAATAAAAAATAACATCATAATAACACCAAATAATAATATAATTAAACTTAAGAAATTAATAAATCAAATTATTCAGTTAGTTCGATTCGACTTGGTTTTTTTGTTAAAAAATTGATATAATTTAGTTCAGTTTTGTTTGTTTTTTTTGTTAAAAAATGGAATAATTATTTTTAAAATAAAAATGGTGGACTATTTACACTCAAAAAATTTATTTGAATACACATATTATAATAAATATATTTATTATTAATATACTCATTATTTAAATTACTATTAACGACAACTCGTGATAGCTTAATATAAAATATTTCTCACTAATTAGGCACCATCTTTCAAAAATGTGTGGTTTATCCTTTCTAGTTTTTATATTACAAAAAAGAATCTGTAAGAAAATAAATTAATTATGTTTTATAGTGCCTAATTGTATCGTTTTTTCATCTCTTACAACCTACTGTAAGAAAAGCTTTGAAATTTCTAAATTGATATAGTGCAGAAGAAAGTTATTAAAGGCTGAAATTGAGGAGGTGGTATATCATGTGCCGGGTGTATATGTCTTCTTTCTCACAGCAGGCGGGCCCCACAGCTATGTGGGGCCCGCCTGCTGTGAGAGAGAAGACATATACACTTGGCACATAATATAATTTTCGGAAATTGAGAGGCTCTTGACATATTAAAGGCTGAAATTGAGAGGATCAACACTGGACTCTTGTTGTAATTTAAACTACAGCTACAGTTATGATATTTCAAGCTCTGATTTTACACAGCTATACATTATCTGATGAAGAAAAAGCTGCAGAAGACACAAACATTTGTTTTTTTTCCCCAGTTTCTGATCTCAAGACAAAAAAAATTAAGCCACAAGGATAGTAGCCCAACGGTCTCATACCCACCATAAACTTAAGGTTATGAGTTTGAATTTCCACGAGAACTCGAGTGACTTTTTAAAAAAATAAAAGAAAGTAAAAAGTAAAAATTTTATATTTATTATATGATTGTATAAAGTAATAATATCCAACAAATATTTTAAAATATATATATTTTTTGATTATATCCACCCCTATTGTTTTCAATGATAAGTTATATTTTTTTACACAATAATAAAAAAAAAATCAGAGAATGTACCCATCCTATACTGAATGGAGTCGGGATTTCATCATTTCTTCAAGTTACATTGAGCTACATAGCAAGTTTGCAGTCACATATTCCTCCCACCCACATGACATAATTACAAATGAAACGAAGAAAAATAAACCAAATGGATTGATAATCTCCTTCACATTTTGATTAAAACATGAAACTGACAGAGTTCATCAAGTCGTCATCGTATGTACATAATGGACCAACTTAACTTGTTCCCTGTGCACAGTACAGATTCATTTAAAACACATCCACAAGCAGAACGGATTAATTCAGGAAACTACAGCTAAATTGACCATTTGATAGAGACAATTTCTCTGCTTTTGTAACTGCATCTAATGGGAGAGGAGCAAAACTTCTAGATGGACCATAGAAATGAGGGAAGCTATTTGAATCATCCACGAGTTCATATATTAATCCATCGCCAAGCTAAACATATATACATGTAAGACTGAAGCTCATATATCATCAAAGGAGAGGGAAGCTATTTAAATCATCCACGCGTTCATATATTAATCCATCGCCAAACTGCAACATATATACACGTAGGAGAGAAGCTCATATATCATCAAAGGTTCAAAATAACAAGGCCGGCCAAGTAATACTGCACCAAGGTAACCTAATTCATAATCGATTCAACCAAAGAAAGTGTTTTTTTTTTGCCTGTTGTAAACTATGCTGCTTCTTAACTTTTTAGTTAGGATGCATACTTATAAACCATCTTATCATTTATCGAACATGAACCATCTTTATTAGTAATATGACATAGATTTAATTAGATTATGACTTTACAATTACATTATTTACATTGATAAATTAATCAAATTGACATTCTTTATTATATAAGCGTTTAGTTCATATATTGATATCCTATATAACAAAGCCATTGAAGTGAAAAATAGAAAGCAACTATGATTGGTCTATGAGATCCCATAACTAGCAAAGTGCATTTGCTTGGTGTAACAAATGTATACTTGTGGAGGATACAAGTATATCAAATTGACTTGTTAGGAGTTTCCTTATGTAAATGTTTATCACACGTGTCTATGGTAAAGTCTTGGTAACGATTGTGACGCGATCTTCCATAGGTTTGAACATTCGGAAGTATTGTAATTCGCATGTAACCCCAAGAAACTTGTGTCACCATTTTGTTAAGGCACAAAACCTTCACAAGGTCAAGTTAGACCTCTAAAAATCTTGTTTTTAAAAACCCTTCTTTATTTATTGATAGAACTTCACTAGCTATTTAGAGACAGCACAAAGATTGCCAATCTCTGATAAATTTTGATAATGGTTCAGTCAATAATCAAGAGAATCAACTCACAAGTTTGTATAACAGCAAAAATTCAATATTTATTATTCAAAAGTCTTATATCTAATTACAAACTAAATGCAACTTTAAATAGACCATTGTAAAATCCTAAATTAATTTAAACAAAGAAAGCTAATTAACTAAAATACTAAAAAAAAATCATAATTGAACTAACAAAACTAAATCCTAAGCTAAATAAGACTCAAATAAGCGTGCATGTGGTTTAAAATAATATTAACGTTTAGCCGATGACACAAACATAAATAAAACTTAAATATAAAACATAAAACCCGATGACTGAATTTGCAATTGCATTTTGACCAAGAAAGAGTCTCAGTCTCTCTTTGACTTGAATTACAAAGTTGTAGATCTTTGAATCTTCTTTCTAACGCAACTTGAATCACCTAAATCAGATATCAGATGAGAAAGTTATGGTCCAAATTCTAAGCCTGCACAAATCTCGCCGCCATTGCCTAGGTGGTATTCTCTTGAAAATCTTGGACTTCTATAGCCTAACTCTTGGAGCCCTCTTCTTGCAAAGTCGGAATTATCTAGGACTGGATCTTGATGATGTCTGGGTGGACTTAGCCTTGAATCTTGAACTTGATCTTTTCTAAAATTCGGTCCTTGATGAAACTTGTGGATCTTGAGTTTTCTTGAATTTTGAGAATCTGAATCTTGAATAAAGCCCAAATCTTGTAATATATTTGATTGAGACTTTGAGATGATAGATCAAGATATAAGTTACGATGCTAATATCTCCTCGAATCCAAACCCGGATCAAAAGTTAGAATATAAAAAGCACGAGATCGACTAACCTAAAAATAAGAAACACAATTAGGGAAAGAATTAGTAATGCAAACCATCTCTCCTCTCACTCTTTTACCATGTCTCTCTTTTGCACTCTCAACCTCAAAATCTATTCCATTAAGATCCCCACTAAAACTCACTACAATCTCAACAACACTCTCAATTTTATCACATACATGCTCAGCCACATCTTTAATTTCACACTCAATGATGTTTACCTCATACACATCGTCCCTCTCGCAATCTACATCATAACTCACGGCCACACAATGCTGTCATTCTCACCAATCACAACCTCACTATCCTTTTGCTGTTGCACATTCTCCTCGATACCAATAACATCATCAAATCCATCAAAGGCATGCAAAAACTATGAAGATCCTACCTCTTACAAGTTGAATTATGTGTACTAAAGCAGATCTTGCCTCTTACAAGCCCATTGGGAATGTAAAAGCAGATGACTAGTCCAGTGAATGTGTAGCTTAGCTTAAGTAGAATGACCAAGCCCAAATATAGCCTTCTTGATCTTCTTAACTCGACCTAGTAATAGGCCCATTTGGAACATGCAAAGGATCTTGAGCTCATTGGTTAGAAACACTTGGTGTCTCGGCCCAAAAGCTTGATCCGCACTTGAGTCCATAACTTGGTTTCCATTAGATTCGGATTTCATCTTGGTTAAAATACGATCGCAAATTCAGTCATCGGGTTTTATGTTTAAGTTTAATTTATGTTTGTGCCATAGACTGAACTTTAATGTTATCTTAAAGCCCATGCACGTCTATTTTAGTCTTATTTAGTTTAGGACTTAGCCTTAATAGTTCAATTAGGATATCTTTTAAGTATTTTAGTTTAATTAGCTTTTCTTTTTAAGTTAACTTGGGATTGTCAAATAGCCTATTTAAAGGTGCATTTAGCTTGTAATTAGATTGAAATCTTTTGAATAATAAAGATTGAATTTTTGCTATTATGCAAACTTGTGAATGTAACTCTCTTGGTTCTTGACTGAATCATTATCAAAATTTATCAAAGATTGATGATCTTTATGGCATCTCTAAATAGTTAGCAAAGTTATGTCAAGAAATAAAGAAGGGTTTCAAGAACGAGATTCTTGGGGGTCTAACTTGATCTTGGGAATCCTTAATAAAACAGTGACATGATTTTTGGGTTACATGCGAATTACAAGACTTCTGAAGGTTCAAACTTAAGGGGAATTGTGTCCAAATTGTATGAATATTCCTTAGACTAAAAATCTTCATTAACCTTACATTTTGATCATATATGCTTGGATGCCAACGTGAGTCGTCCTATTTATAATCATCAATAGGGGAGTGATTGGGCTCTATGAAAAACATGCGAAGGTTATGGGAGATATGATGAATGATATGCCACTCTAGATAATTTATGTTACAGAGATTTAATATCACTAGAGCAGTTAAAATAAGAGATAATGCAAATCTATAGCCATGACATGCAAGTCAACATTATAGTTTTTGATTAACAGAGTTTTGCACATTTCATACTATAAAGCATTGATGGGATATAGTGGGACAAATAATTCAATCGTATGGCAATTCTTTATGGAAATGTTCTTGAATCTCTATTTTCTCTCAATTGTAGGTCATTACATATTACTATGTCACTCATGATCTACGGAGAAATAACAACTAATAATGTGGCTTTATTAGAGAATAAATAACAACTTGAGAGAAAACTGACAAGTGTGTAATATTCCAATATTTATGACCCTAAATTGTATTATTAATCGGCTCGGGCTTCGGCACCCTCTCAGGATTCCACTCCCTCTTGGGATTCGGCTCCCCCTTCGGACTTCGTAGGTTAAAACTCTCTCTTGGGCTTCGGCTCTCTGTCGGGATTTCGCCCTCTCTCAGGCATCAGCTCTCTCTCTGGCTTCGACTACCCCTTTAGGCTTCGTAGGATAAAGCTCCCTATTGGGCTTTGGCTTCCCTTCGGGTATTGTAGGTTAAAGCTCATCAATTATCTCCAAATTTCAAGCCTCTAAGATTCAAGATTTCCAGTTTCAAGACTCCGATCTCCGATTTCAAGATGCAACCTCTAAGCCTGTTCATTTGTCACCAGCTTGAGTTTGAAGTGAGTGTTAAGGAATATTATTATAGCAACAATATTAACGAAATAATATCCCTATATTACGCAATCAATCTCCAAAATATAATTCTTAAATCCTTAGGATTTGAGATTTTATTATATATCCTTATTAGGATTATTTTTTTCCTATTTCAGTTTGATATGTAGCCTACATAAACACTCATACCATTATAAATTAATACAGAGTGAATTCAAATTTTTTTTTCATTATCTAACACTCATATTATCTGAATACACATGTCATGACACCATTTTCATATTTCAAATATCATAATTAAGTTAAAAAAGACATATTTGAAGAATCCACTCACCTTTTTAGCATCAATCTGGAGCAGGTACAATTCAACCTTCCTGTTCAAAAAGAAGTTCTGTAATGTTGACTGCACCGGTATTTCATCATCTTTGAAGGTCTATAAGCAGCAAGCACCCTTGCCAAGTTTGACTCTAGTTACCTTTCTCTTTAACAAAATTTTAGTCCAATCGAATCTAAAAAGTTCAAATTTTGAAGTAAATAAAAAAGAAAATATATAATAGAAGGAGAGGAGGATGAGAGAGCAGAAGAACCTGGTCGAGCTTGCTGAGATGGAAGCAAACGGTGGATCTATCAAGTTGGCCACCAAAAGTAGATCCATTTTTCTGCAACTCATCCCACTCATTAGCTGCACTGATCCTGTACACAAACTCTTCACTTTCTTCTCTCGCAGCCATTCTTTTGCAGTACTGATGATGATGATGGGCTTTGTTAGTTGGTACAAGCCCACACAAGCGGTTTTATGATTTGTGATTCCTTGGCACGTGTAAACTTGAACTATGGAGAAAGGCTAGGTGGGTTAGTAATAAAATACAAAATTCGGCCTGGTAGAGACTAATTAGAACACAACAAAGTAAAATTCCCACGTGTCAATTAAAATCCATACTTCTGAGAGGGAGAGACAGCATTGTTAACTGCGAGGTTCAGTTGAGTTCAGTGACCCAGCCATAGATACCTACCAAACCTCTCCATTTTCCCAACCATGGATACAATTGTAAAGCTAGGCTCACTTTCTCCTCCTCTCAACTTCTCTTCTCATCTCAAAGATCTTCCTCTTATAGATACTTGTTCCGTACGACCCAGATTGAGAAATTCTCGATTCTCTCAACTAAAACACCCAAGAAATGTATCAAATATTCCTGTTTTCAGAGCCCAGAGCTCTCCTGGTACGGATTAATGTCTTTAGCTCCATTTTCTTTTTGAAGTTTATGGGTTTCTTTATGCGTTTGAAATGCTGTCTGATTATTTGAAAAGCTGATGGTCTTATTATTTGTTTGCTCATAGATTATATTACTGATCCTAAATTTTACAAAGTGGAAGCCATTCTCAGGTATTGTGCTTAAGTGTTTGTTATACCAGGCAGGAAACTTGGGTGTTTTCTTTAAGTTATTTGAGTTTTAATTTATTTATTAATTTAATTTTCCTCTGTAACTGGATTTGGGATGAATTAGGCCCTGGAGAGTTCAGCAGGTTTCTTCGGTAAGAACTAGTAAACATGATTATTTTACTGCTTATAGTTACTATTTTCTAATGGAATTACATCTAATTTTATTTGCTTGGAATTTGATAATATAACATGATTATATACATCAAATTTCAAGTACTGCCTTGTATGTTGTTACATTTCAACTCCTTATTTTATCATTTTCGATTGCACATGGGAAACGTTTTTGCTAATTTGGGTTGCATTTCACACCTAATAAGTTGTGTAAACTGTTGTTTATTTTGTCATCAGGAGTTTGCAATGTATAATCAGAATTAAATTGCCTTGCTGAGAGTCGAGGCACTAATCTTTTGGAGCTTAAAAAAAATTGCTAGCCAAAATTTAGGATCGGTTAGGTGAAAACTGCTGGTTTTTCTATAACTTCCCCAGCATTTCCATCTTCTACAGTTCTTGAAAGCTTTGAGCCTCCTTTGGGTCGGGAGACTCCAATGCTAATGTCGCAATTGGCTATCTGTAGTTAAGGCCCTTTTTCAAGAAGTTAAGATGCAACCTCATTTTATAGGCATATCAGCTGATCCATACTTTAAATTGCCTACTGCTTCTAAAAGAGTTAGCATTTTATCTTTTTCTTTCCAACTTTTACCTCCTATTTATGTGACATAGGCACCATATATTAACAGGCTTAAATTATTTGGCAATTAGCTAAAGCATTAGATGTAGCATTTTCTTCATACAAAAATTGAAGAGGTATAGGATTCTCATAGTGTTGTCAAGCATCTGACTGTATAATGTTCTGGTGATAGATAAAGAATTTTAACAGTAGGAAAGATGCCTCCACTCCAAGATATTATTTATTTTACCACATATATTGCGTACTATTGTTCAAGTTAATCATTGAAACCCTTCAGATTATTGTATGTAATGAACTTTTTAGTCAAGTGATATTGCACTATTTTCGTATTATTTGTTTTTTGTTAAAAATGAAGGCTCTGCTTAAAATGGGCATTCGTGGTGTTACTGTTTCTGATGTGCGAGGCTTTGGTGCTCAAGGTGGCTCAACTGAGAGGCACGGTGGTAAGTTATAGCTTTTTTAAAAGTGTGTCAGGATGGCTAAAGTTCTAGATTCACAAGGGATCTGTTTGTTTCGTCCCAAGAGCTTTTCCTTCAAATATTTTCCTCTTTTTATTGTTTTTGAGACGCTTATGGAAAACTTGGTCAATATAAATTGTTTTCCAGTCAATGGAAAAGTTTTGCCTTTTCTTTGGAAAATGAATTCCGCAAGTTATTTTACGGAAAACAAATTTTTCTCTCTCCAAGACGGGTCCGGGTATGAAATTTTTTTGGATCCGGGTCCGTATCCGAAACCGGGTATACCCGAACGGGTTCAGAAACTTGGATTTTTTTTTTTTTTTTATCCATTTATATTGTTATTTTTTTAATTACATTATTTTGTATTTGTATTTATATTTTGTCCTTTTTACTAATTTTTAATTCCAACCTTTTCATTTTTTTGTTCCATTCTATTGTATTCAGATTTTTTAATCATTTAAAATATAAATTAATAAAATCTCTGGAATTCCGAACCTGTGTGGATCCGAAATTTCGCTACTTGGGTCCAAGATTTGTTTTATTGCGGACCCGAGTCTCCCAGTCCATGCGAATTGAAACGAAACTTGAATTTGGAAAGGCAAAATCTGTTCCAAAATCCTGTAGACCCTCAAAGAACTTGTCCTTGAAAACCCTTGGAGATAGCCTAAGATGAATCTTGCCGGCAAAGGATGCCAACCCTTTGATGAGTCTTAGTTCAATCACTGAACTTTGGAATAACACTCAATCTCACTAATTGAAGTTCACGCACAATGCTTTGCTGACAACAAAAATAGAGTTCCCCCTTTTTCATTAAAAAAATATGGCTTTAAGTAGTCACATGAGCCAAACCCTACTAAAGCAAAAGGACAAAAACAACCCTAAACTACCTATTAACATCCCAAGCTTATAACAACCCTAATTTTTAGCCCATTAGGAACCCAACAATTAAATATAAATAAACTAACACAACTAACCCCAATAACAAAACATACATTCACGTTTTGGTCGATACACGTAAATAAATAAATAATTGAATAATAGACAATGAAACTAAGCCTAAACAAATGATTCGTAAGTTGCGCACAAATTATTTGCTTCATTGGCTTAAAACTGATCCATGTCACTCCTCGATGAATTGGGTCAAATGTATGACTCTTGAACCCTCCCCTGAGCCGGAAATCTCTCCTTACGCATCTGTAGCTAAACCAGTCACCAGGTTCAAATACCATGCGTTTTCGGCCTTTATTTGCATGAGATGCGACTATGCGTACTGCTTATTTTTCCATACTATGTGTTCACGTGCTTTTTCATGTATTTGTTTCACCAACTCGGCTTTCTTGTTTCTATCTAAACCTTCCTCAATAGGAAAATGCAACAAATCCAATGGTGTTAGTGGGTTAAAACCATACACAAGTTTAAATGGGGAATATGAAGTAGAAGAATGAATGCACCTATTGTATGCAAACTTTATAAATGGTAAACACTCCTCCCACGATTTTAAGTTCTTAGTGACTATAGTACGAAGAAATTGATTCAAAGTCTTATTGACCACCTCTAAATGGTCATCTGTTCAGGGGTGACATGTAGTAGAATTAACTAGCTTGGTTCCTAATTTACCCTACAAAACCTTCCAAAAATGACTCAAGAACTTGACATCTCTATCTCAAACTATACTCCTAGGAATCCCATGGAGCCGTATTATCCCTCTAAAGAGCAAGTCTGCTATGTTAGTGGCATCATCAGTTTTATGTTAGGGTGGCAAAAAAGTCCGGGCCGGACCGGCCCGCCCGGGCTTTGGCCTGGCAGGCTGGCCCCCGGGTAAAAAATCCCGGGCCGGGCCCGCGAAGGAGAGGCCCGGCTCAGGCTCGGGCCTAGCACAATAAGCCCTGGCCCGGCCCGGCCCGGCCCGGCCCAGGCTTAAAACATATTATATATATTTATATAATAAATTAAAAATATATTTACATTTTTTATTAATAAAAAACCGGGTCGGATAAAGTCCGGCCCGGCCGACGCTCGGGCCAGTGTTTTCCCAGGCCCGGGCCAAAAAAAAAATTCTCGGGCTTATCAAAGCCCGGGCCCGGCCCGGCCCATTGCCACCCTTAGTTTTATGGCATGCAATGAAATGTGTTATTTCGCTAAATCTATCAACCACTACAAAAATGGAATCCTTACCCTGTTTAGTCCTTGGTAAACCAAAACAAAATCCATCGAAATATCTATCTATGGTTCACTAGGTACAGGTAATGGAGTATATAATCCATGAGGCATCACCCTAGATTTGGCCTTCTTACAAGTGAGACACATGTCACAAATACGCTCTACATCACGCTTCATCTTAGGCTAATAAAAATGCTCTTTTAATGTTCCTAG